>JAODGA020037748.1:0-12429 GCA_027574885.2 Drusilla canaliculata | reverse complement strand
CTCGCTATATTGCCACGGCTCGGTATTGCGCGCGGCACGAAGCTCTTTGGACAGGATGTGCCCTCGTGCAAGTGTGCGCGCAGCGCGGCGTTTGTGTGAGGGTGAAACATGCGATGCGGGTGTTCGGCGCTCTCGCGAAAGAGGGTGGCCGCGCCACCGCCGCCGCCAGCCGGTCGACGGAGGGAGGGTGAGATCCGCGTCCGCTCCACACGTAGCGAGTGGGCGAGAGAGCGGGTGGTGATGGCAGCGCGTTGGGGTCTTGCACAGCCCGAAAGTCGATGGACCTGGAGGCGGGGGGGTGCGCGGCGGCGGGGTTGGGCAACGGCGGCGTTTTCACGTCGCGCGGTACGAAACGAGTTTGCGAACGCGCTGCGCGTGAGTGTAAGCGTGGTGTGCGGATGGACGGCCGCTGCCGTTGCCGCCGCCTGCTTATATTGCCGTGCTCGCCGCCACCGCCGCCGCCGTCCTATCTTTCTTCTCACACCATCCGCCCTACCGCCTCACCCCCCACGTCCGCTTGGTCGCCGGCGTTGTGCGCTGCTACAGCACCGCGCACTCGGTATTAGAGAGACGGCCGCCACCGCCACACCACCGCCGCCTCACACCATGCGCTCGACGCGCCGTCAGCCGCCCACCATCCGTCGTTGACCCGACCGACCATCGCAGCACTCACACCATCTACCAAACCCCCGCTCGGCGGCGTCCTACCCATTTTCCGAAGCGACCGACATATACCACCCCAGGCCAGCAGCAGCCGCCACCACCAACCGCCATCACCCCCGTATCCGAAACCACCCGCCGCTCCCACACCCACCCGCAGTACGGCGCAGCCCAATGCGATGCTTCGCGCCGTCACGTAAACAGCCCGTGTGAAATTACCCCGCGCGCAAACCGGCCCAAATCAGCCGCGCGGCAAATACCCAACTTGCATCCCCTTAATACGCTCGCCGCTCTTCGCTCCATGGCATCGGCAGCAGCGGCAGCGGCGCCGTGTGTTCATTCTCTCGAGCTGAAGCGATGGCCTGCCTGCCTCTCGCATCGTCGCATGCCTGCGTGCACACGCCGCCGCGCGCGGTTCCAACACATTTACCCATCGCATCTCGCCCCGCGGTATTGAGCACATCGAAGCCGTGTGCCACGACGACGGCGACGGGTGCGCACACAGCGAACGGTTCAGATCGGTCGGACAGAGCCCCTCATACCAACGGGCTGTTCAGCCGCATCGTGTTATGCCTGCAAACCTTAGAGCGTAGCGCAGCGGCGCACCCTCCACGTCCGCCACCTCCTCCTCCACCACCACCGCCATTGCCGCTATTCTCCGCCACCGCGCGTCGCGTATTTTGCACGAAATGCCCTACGGTCATGTACGCCGAAACGCACTCATACACACACGCACGCGGGCGCGTTCACATGAACACACATATTACTGACGGCAGGCGTGCACAAAGGGACATTACGCAGTGCCGAACCGAAGCGCGGTGCCTGCGTCCACCCAGCCGGCGACCATAATAATCAACCGCGTATTCGTGCGATAGACATGCGTTCACAATGCTGCGCCCATCCTGCGCACAATTCACAACGTACAGCCATTCGATACCTATCCTCGCTGAGAACTATAATATACTTGCAATAAAAACGTTCAAAATTAAATCGCAGCTGAGGACTATTCAAATAGGTATTACGTGGATGTACCGGTTGTCTGTCAAGTTCATGATTGACATGAATGTGGAAAACAAACGGAATAATTAACCAGTTCACGCTCCCCTCTAAATTGTAGACAAAAATATCTATGGGAATCCCATCAACAGGGTGTCACTGTGTCAACGTGAGATAATACATAATCCTCACGTCTTACAGAGCTCGAGCGTCGCCAACTTGTAAACCCAAAAAGAAATTCCCATAAAATCGGTAGGCATTCCGTTCGCGTGCATTCGAATGCACGGGGGACAAATTGCGAAATTTATGCGTCGAGGACACAAAATGAAGACAGTCCGAAGATTTAAAGATTGCGTTTACGTACGTGTGTGCGCGCGCCGTAAACCAGTTATGCTAATTTTTACGACGCATCCGTAGTAGTCAAGTGAAGAGCTCTTGTATTCCTACTTTCTGCACATTGCTCCCGAAACCCACACTTGCACACATACACACAACAAACAACAATGAAGCGAAGACGAGGAAGCGAGAAGAAATCAACGGGCACAAACATAATACAGAGATATTCAACATTCAACAGCTACAGGTGGATTTATTTCGATTTGTTTTTTTGCACGCCTTCCGAGTCCGAATTGAAACTGTTGAAAACGCATGCACACACAAATATACGCATACATACAAAGCAGCTCGATAGAGTCGTCCAATCCATTCGTAGTTCCATCCAGTTTCCAACTGTATTGCTGTGTAGAACTATATATGGCATGCTGGATGGTCCTGAGCTGTGTGCGAATAGAATGAATGAAAATGAAATGAATGAAATAAAGTTTGCAACTCTTGTTGTTGTTTTTTCCTTCGTCCAGCGTTCGATGTTGTGCTCGTTTGTTTGGCTTGTAAAACACGAGAGTGGCTTTTTACTACTGGGCTATTGTGAGTGACTTCTGTTCCGATTGCACCAGGAGCACGCATGCACCGTTTGAGTGCGCGCGCGTGTGTTCGTATGAGTAAAAGCCATATAATTTAAAGCTAAATATTTGTACTATGTTCTCGGGCTGCAACAAGTTTTCTCCGCGTGTGCAAGGGCAAGGTGAAAGTGAAGTATACTCCGTAATGGCTTTGTTTTATTGTAGCAGTAAAGATACGTTGAACGGCAGCGTGAGCGCCGAGATGGGGTGGCATATCTCTGACCCAGTTTCACAACTCTACTTGCTTGAGACCCCAAGCTGCGCGCATTCGCGAAAAATAATTAAATTCTCATTAAGGACGGCCGATTACGATCGCGCACCGCAGGATTTTCTAATGCTGCCTATAATCGACGTTTCGTGGAATATGCGCGCACAGGTCGCATCCACACTGAGCGGAAATTCTCGGAAGCCGAAAACTGCACAGCGGCGCGCGGTAAAACCGCGGCCTTGAGAACCTTCGAAATCAATTTTGGTGGCAACGGATGCATGCTGCTATCCAGCAGCTGCCGTTTGCACCGCGTGTATCTTGGCACGGCAGAGCGCGGCGCGTTGCATTAGTGTGCATGTGTGTGTGTGTGCAAAGTGGGCATGGGCTGCGCTGGCGTTTTTCGAAGACATCAGCGCATGGAACCAAGGTCGGATTAAGGACTGGCTGCTCGCGAGGGTGCGTTCGAATTCGGAGAATTCGGCCGAAATGAGCAAATACACGAATACGAGAACACGACCGCAACGCGCCGCGTCTCGTACCCGAGGCTCGTTTGCGCGGTGGTGCCTAATGCGAAAGCTCTCTCACACTCACACGCATTCTTTGCGCATACGGTCACTTGCCTCTGCCGCGGCCGTGGTGCCTTCGTAAATGCACTGCCGCAGCGATGCACAGCGGTTTGTTTATTATCCGTCCATCTTTTGCGCGCGGCGTGCATGCGATACAGGATGCCGATGAATTTTCGGGTGTTGGGCAATGCAATCACTCGACGAGCATTGTATGATAACCGTAGACTCAGCGCGTCTGTAGGGTTTGGGTTTTGGCTTTTGTTTGGGTTTAGTAAGTGTAGTGTTCACGTACACGTATGTAGGTACTTATTGTGCTCGCGGGAAGAGTTTTCACGTTCCTGTTGCACACAGCCATGATGTTATCTATTGTTCGTATTTTCGTGGGCTTAAACTACCTGTAAACCAGTCGCTTCGCGATTTACCAGGTGTACAATATTGCTAAATGTAATTCGGTGAATTTTTCCGGTACAAAATAAATTCGCAATATTAAAAATTTGATTTTTGCGTGTTTCCTATGAAGGTCTTGCCACCACCTCACGTAATTACGGAATCAGCATGAAATTTCGTGCTGGCATCCATTAGGTGAGCGCGAAGCGAAAATTCGCCGCACCGCGCCGCGTTTTCGGTAATTTCGGGCCAAATTCGACGTGGCCCACGGTCGTTTGCACGCGCAACGCTGTCGTGACAGCCGCGCAACGGAAAGAGCGCGCGTGTGCATGAGCATGACGAGGCGCAGCGCACGGATTGAAGGCGCACAACCCCCTGCGGTGCCGCGCGCATTCTACGGATGCCCAAAACCGTCCGAAAAACGCCGTTTTCGAAAACGCACAAACGTGGACGTCCTTCATACGCGCCTGTTTATTGCCAAACACCCAGAGGCATCGGCTATCACCGGCTTGTAGCCACTTTTGTAGCGACAACTGCGGATTCACAGAAATTGCCTATTTACGATCCATAGTCAATAGTTGCCTGACAATAGCCAAAGCCAATGAATAATTAGACACGCTTTACGTATATTGCGCTAGTAGTCAATTTCAGCGGGCCATTTCCTGATTAGTACACTTGCGTGTAGTGACCAACGCGCGTAATTTATGGTTGATTATATGCGTGCGTAATTTTTGCTTTCGGGTGTTTTTGTCAAGTCCTGGGGTTTGGCCGGAGGAAACTTTTCCAAATTGGTTTTTGTGCGCAGCGCGGCGGCGGTTTTCTTTGTGTCGCGCTGCGCTGCACGCGCGCACACACAGCGAGGACTTTTTTGTAGTTCAATTTTGTTTATTTATCACCGTGTGCGCGCCCCGGCTGCGTATTTATCGCGCATCGCACGTAGCGTTTTTCTGCGTGCCATGCCGTGCAAACGAAGTATGTGCGTGTGTGTGCGTTTGTGCTGCGCGAGCGACGAGAACGCCCGTCGGGTCGGCGTTGCCCTCAGTTTAGCGTTTCGCGCTGTTCGCTCGTTCGTTTTCCTCCGAGGCTCTCGCGTTATTAAATTACGTGCGCGATTTAGACGTACGCTCGTCGCACACATGGCGGCGGCGGCCGTATAGCATACACACCGCGCGCCGCACGAAACGAACGAGCAGCGGCGCGCACGCAGACACGTTCGCTGCCATCCACCCATCCAGCGAACGACCACGCCGGCGACGCCGACGGTCGACGACGATGACGGCAAAACGACGCATGCATATACACACACATGCATAAGTGTGTGTATGTGTGTATGCTTGCCGACGAGGAAGATTGGAACGCCGCGCGTCGATGTTGGGCTGGGGCCGCGCCTCGCGGAACGTGCAGCGAAAACGCGAGCGCGGCGCGGCGCTTTTCGTGTGCGTTTTGTTGCGTCGGCGAGCGCGAGCGATGCGGGGCGGCGCGAGGGGCGACGGGCACGCGAAGGGGGATCACACGGGCGGCATATTATATTCGCGAAACGCGCCGCGGTCTCTGGTACGCACACGTGCATGCAAGCATGCGTGTGTGCATGTGTGCGTGAGGACGTGCGTGCATGTGCCCGCAGCGCCCGCAGGGTAGACGGGGCGATGCGGGAGGGCGCCCAACGGTCGCGAAATAACCGTAACTACCACACTCGCGCGATTCGCGCCTGCGAGAGCATACAGCTCACGCTGCGAATCAACCGTAAAACGCCTAAAACAACGCTCCATATTCGACAAACATCCTCAATCTATCATCATTTCGCTGCACTTACTTACTGAATGATCGATTAAAATACGAATTTAGTTAGAATTGCAACGCGTTATTATATCGAATTATTTGGCATGATTTGGAGCAGGCTGTATACGAAACACATGCAAGCTAACGATCGCGAAGCGCGAGACCGTCGTCGTCGTCGTCGTCGGTCGCGTCGTTCATCGAGCCCGCGCCTCCGCGGCGCATAATGAAAACACGCGAAACGCGAAAACAACAAACGGGGAACGCCGCGCCGTGCCGCCGCCGTCGCGCCGCGCTGCTGCGCCCGAGCCAGTGTACTACGGATGCCGGGCGGTCGTCGCGCGATAGCTTATCTTAACTGTCACTGGCTGCGCGCCGCGTTGTTTGTTGTTCCAAAAAGGCTGCCGTGTGCCAACGCCAATAGCGCACTCTGCTGCTGAACGATTGGACAATCATCAACAATCAACAAATCCAATAAGAAACACGCTACCGTCCGCTATCGCCAAACAACCAAAAATGCAACCATTCAGCTTACAAACAATACAAATGCAAACAAAATAAACATTGAAAACATTGTAGTCGAAGAGCGGACATTAACCAATCCTAACATAAAACAAACTTATCTTAATCAAACATAGGCTACTATAACTCAATTAATTACCTAAGTTAAGCTAACTTAATATAACTTAACCTAATATAACCTAATAGCCTAACCTAACAACCTAATTTAACATTCCAACCTATCAACCTAACCTAACTTAACCAAATCTATCCTAACCAAACCTAACCTTACCTAACCTAACCTAACAACCTAACCTAACCTTACCTATCAACCTAACCTAACCTTACCTATCAACCTGACCTAACTTTAAACCTAATCTAACCTAATCTAATCTAAGCTAATCTAACCTAACTTAACTTAATGACATAACCTAATAGCTTAACCTAATCTAACCACCTAACATAACAACCGAACATAACCCAACATAACTTATCTTATTTTTACCTAACCTATCCTATCTTAATCTAACTTAACCTAACCTAATTTAAGTTAACCTAACAATCTAACTTAACCAAATCCTACCTAACCTAACCTAACTTAACCTAACAACATACCTTGGCCAAATATAAACTAACCCAATCTAATCTAACTTAACCTAACAACCTAACTTAAGCAAATCTAATCTAATCTAACCTAATCTAACTTGATCTAACTTTTTTTTGTTTATGGTAATTTTATAGCCATTTATATTATAACTCAATATAATTACTAAGATATAGGGATAACAAAATTTATTCTCATAAAAATTTGTTGGTATAAAACAACTTTTAGAAGTCGATTTATTATGGGAAAGTAATAACTCAAAATTGTATGAAGGACGTCATATAAAACAACCACTAAAGCCGTTAGGAATCAATTACACTAAAGTATCATTTTATCTGTTGATCCTCCCAGACCTGGTCATAACCTGACAAATGATAAACACTTTGCCGCGTAATAACGCACAAGAATCGCCTCAATTCTCGAGGGTGGTGAGTGAAATGCCAGCGAATAAGTGGAGCGATTGTAATTTCGTATAAAAGTAGCTCCGTCGCAGTCGGACTCGTTCCGACATTCGCAGCATCTTACTCGTGTGCTATCTTCGCCGAGTATTGAACTTGCGCGCACAAGTTTATAGGCGAAAGCGTAATGCAATACGCACTTCAAACTTTTGCATTTCGGTTCATCCGCTTTAATTCCCTGACCTTGCCATTGTGCGTCCCTCGACTGCAATGCCACAGTCATATTTCGCATGTTTCTGAAACGCATTGTTTCCCTCCTGCGCTGCGCCTAAATAGGGTTGAAATTGTAAAATTGATCGCGAGTTCTTACGAACTGGTTTTCGGGCACCTCGCGCGCCATTGGGGATCGGTGTATAATTTAGCGGCATCGATTAGGGTCCGCGCGTCGCGCCGCGCTGATGGCATATCGCGAAATACGTGGAAATGCAAACTGCTTGCGGTTTCGGACGCAAGCGCGTTCTCCCAAAAAGTTGCTTATTAGTTGGATATTTATACCGTGGGTCGGTGCGCGCGGTCGCAGCTGAAAGGAGATGAGGATGCTGGGATTGCGCCCACGGGTGGTGGTTGGGCTGGAAAACAAACGCATTTTGAGGCATAGTGATGAGCAACTGCGCCGGATGGCAAAAGTATTTTTCGGACGACGCCGCCGACGACGCCGATGCCATGGAACGAACACTAGGATGCAGGTAGTTTCTGCCCGAAGAGAGCAAACCGCAATTGTTTGCCATGCGAGGGACAAAGATGGGGAGTGGAGCCATTCGGGGCCATCACCATCAGCTGTTGTCGCTAGCAAAGTCTTTGCTAGAGCACGAGGGGTGCAGGCAGCAGTGTTCGAGGGATGATGTTTTCGCCAGGCGCGCGCTTATGGAGGTGAGGGGAGCGTATTATTTCTCGCGAAACGACGACGCAAAACCCACACGCACAGAGACACACACACCAATACTGTGTCTCTCTTTCTCTTTCTCTTTTGGGTACGTGGGGGCACCCGCGAGCGAGGTTTGCCGTTAGCACGCACACACCGCGTTCGCGTCGCGAAACGCGAACGAGCCAAGAGGGTGGGGGAGGAGGGTGTCACGTCAAGCCGCCGTCACGCGGGGAGAGACTACCCGCGAACCCTCCGGCTCTCTCGCGGCGCGGCGCAACGCGCACACAACGAAAACGCGGGGCTACTACACGCCGCGCGCGCTCTCGCCGAACGCCACACTCCACACGCTGCTCTCCAGCAGGCCGGTTCGTCGTAGTCGCGCCGCTTCCTCCGCGCTCACTCTCGCGACTCTCTCCGCCACCAGAGCCAGGCAGGCCCGTCGTCCGCGCGTTCGTCGCACACGTAGTATTGATCGACCGGACAAAGGAACTGACCACCAGTTCGCAAGAAACCCTCCGACGGTGCGGACCACACCACCAGTCGCTCATCCACTGCGCGCGACTTGCCAGCGAGCGCGCACTTCGCGAGTTGATAAACAACAGTGATTCGAATGCGTCACATTCATTCATGAACCACAACAAACTTTTCGCGCCGTGATTGTATGCGCGCCGAGTGTTTCGAAAATTGTGAAGTGTTGTCCTGTTGCATATCGCACACTGACGAAACGCCCACACGTGTGTGCTGTGTTTGCGCGCGCCTGCAAAACTTTTAATAACTCGCGCAAAACTTTGCCGGCGTTTTGGGGCGCACGCGTTTGCCAGCCGAAGACCCAAGTGGAAGAAAAGTGCAAATCGAAAACTCACCAGCGCCAGCAGTAGCGTGCACAATAAACAAACAAACCGCAACGTGGTTGCATTAATCAGCTGCGCGCACTGCTTGTTTTCGAACATTGGATATTCCCGTGTGTTTCGCCACACACTCACGCGCGCACCGAAATTCGCGTGTGCGTGAACGGATTTCTCCCACCACACTGCCGCCCACTGCGTTCGTGTGTGTACATCGACTCCTGCACGTGGTGGTGTGCGGCAGCCCGGCTTTCAGTTCGGTGCATGTTGCGTTGACGTGCGGTGCGTTGTTGTGGTGCTGCGCGTGACACGATGATGCTGTCAACGAAACCCGGCAAGCGGCCACTGCGGTCGCTGACTGCCCACGAGAAGCTCGAGGCGATCAGACGTGTGCACGACGGCGAGAGCAAAGCCTCCGTCGCACGGGACATCGGCGTACCGGAGTCCACACTTCGCGGTTGGTGCAAGAACGAAGAGAAGATCTCGTACATTTCGCGACAGTCCTCGCCTGACACGGACGACTCCATGCACATGCTCTACGAGCCGAAGGAGAAGAAGATTAAACTCGGCGACATGGACACCCCGTTCAACTTGAGTTTGAAGAGTGATGGTTTGGATAAGGCGATGAATCTGAAGAGTTCGGACTCGTCGAAGTTACTCAGCGAACGAGAGCGAAATCGTGCGGAATTGGCACGTATTTCTGTGGAGCTGGGTCTGAACAGGCCTGAGATGTATTCCACCGGTAACTCCCTCGCTGATCTCACATCCAACATTGGTCTTTTAAGTCAATGGAACAATCTACTGCTGCAACAGGCGACTTCAACGGCGGCAGCGAGTTCCTCCAAGAAGAAGATCGCCGCGGCTGATACCAGTTCCAATGTTATCACCTCGTCAAACAACCTGCTCACAACAGCGAATAAACTCAATGGTTTGGACTTGCCCAAGTTGGATTCGCAGAAATCCGTAGAGGATTCCGTCTGGTACTGGCTCAAGACGCACCAAATGCTCGGTTTCAACCAGCAGGGAAGCACAAACCTTCTCGGTAACCTACCTTCTTCGACGTCCAATAATACCACCACCAATGCAAGCAGCAATTCGTTAAACACCCTCCCAGCCACCACCTCCACAACTGATCAGAACAGTTCATGGTTCTGGAAGTGGTACAAGCAGTACACGCAAGCCGCCCAGCAACTTCAGCAGCAGCATCAGGCCCAGCAGGCGGCAACCGCAGCTACTACCGCCGCTTCCACGACGCAGCAGCAGTCGCCACAGCAGTCCCCGCAGCAGCCGTCGCCGCAGATCCTCTACCAGCAGCTGACAAAGGAAGCGAAGGAGGCCAAGTCCGCCGAGTCACCGAAAGCCACGGAACCATCAGCAAGCGCCGACAATGCCGAGAATCAAAACAAGGCCGAAACCCAGGGTGAGAAACCGCAGAGCAATACGAACAAGGCGCGCGCCGTGCTGGACAACCTCCTTCTGAACAACAACAACGTCCAGCAGACAAACTGCAACGGTAAGGATGCGTCGCCCGGTGATGATCTCTCGCAGCTGGAGGCGCTCGAGCACGGCGAGAAGTTCCTCAAGTGGCTGGAGTGCTGCAGCGAGCCGTCGGTGACGGCGATGCAGATCATGCAATTCCGCGGGCTGATCAACAACATCAAGACCGGCGTCGATCGGAAGAACGGCGACTTGCAGAAGACGAAAGTGCGCCGGAAATAGGCGCATTCGACCCGCAGACATTATCCTAATTCATTTTCAAACTGATAACTCTGAAGGCTTGTGTACAGCTCAAACCAAATTCGTAATTTAATATATTCTTAGTAAGAAAAGGGAGAAAAAGCGGAGCTAAAAGGCAAATCACATAAATTATATATAAATAGTTGAAGCGTTTTTTATGTAGTCTATGTAAAATTCTAATTGATAATTCGATACGAATGAAGCGCGATAATTCAACTGAATGCCAGTGTTACCAAATGAATACGAAGAGTTCTATGCGAATCTGTGACTGACGAACTATTTTTAGTCATTTGTACCATAACTATGATTATCGTATATAGATTGTATTAGAGTGCCAAATAATAATAATGATCGGAAGCCGAATTATTTGATTAAACAGCGCCGCGAATTTTCAGTTGATTTGGCTCTCATTATCAACTGATTATTTCGATTGAAAACGCGGCTAAATGCTTATTGATCTCATGTTAATTAACCGCATACGGATTGACACCGATGCCAAAGTATTACATTGTTTTTGCAACATTTGCAAACAACAACTTTGTACATATGTATTTTCAAGAAAAATATTTAATAATTTATAGCTGTAGAAATAAACCTCTCGTTGCAAAGACGACGCACTATTGTAAATATACTTGTTACTTAAAAAATGCATTGCAAAGAATAGCGGTGTATCGAAACCAAAATGAACAAATTGTGCTTACAACTTTCATCACAATTTCAATAAATATTCAAATACTCAAAAAAGCACAGTGTTTTTGCAATTAATTGTGAGAATTGACGCCGTGAGGAAATAATGCAGATGTGTACAGTAAACCTAATTACCCATTTAGTCATTTTTGATAGTCCTGTAATTTTAGTTTTTGCATTAAATAATTGTAAAATTTGTTATTGTTCAGTGTATATGAATTTTTCATTAGGACGCGCAGACGGAGTAAATCAAAATTATAATGAATGGAAGGCTAACATGTTGCACCATGCAATTTGACACTTTGAAAAAACACTAATTTCACAAGCATTGTATACAAAATTGAGATATTTTTCTGTAAAAAAACATCCACATTTGAAGAACTTTAAAGAACTTCGTTTACATTCATTAAATATGTTTCTAATTAATTCCAGTGTATTTTTTATTCCCTTTTGTAATCCTTAATCTTTTACAGCGCGTAAATCATATCAAGTACTATGGTTTCCTAGGTGCATTTAAAATAATTTACGACGCGTTTAATGGATAATTTTCCGGAATTACAGAATCCCGTATTTATATCCGTTTTAATGCGCACAAATGAACTGCTTTTGTGGCGCACAACTGGGTGTAAAGACTTTAAATACACAATAATGACAATTAAACCGTTTTGGAGTTTGGATTCAAAACAGGATTATATTGGCGTGGATTAGGACAATTACGGTATCGCTGCAACATTCCAGCTACTACTAACTTTTAAATTGAATTCTACTCTAGCTCACTACGCTTTAAATACCAGGAAAACCCAACTGCCACAAATTGGCGTAATGAGCTATGAGCAGGTGTGTGGATGATTTTATTGCACCGATGAAGTTGTTCAACATGATGACACTATTAATACGACATTCACTTAAGTGGGTGGTTGAAAAAGTGGATTTAAATTTGCCGGTTAGCTAGGAGCGCTGCGTGCAGACGGAGGAACAACGCGAAGAATTACGGCGTTTACGTTCCAATCCCGGAAACTCATCCAAAGTTCCGTACAATAGGGAGACGGGCAAGCGGTGTGAGATGTGATGAACTCTGGCACTCGACGCGCAACCCCAAATCTAAAACCACTTTTGGTCCACCTCTCTTTCACCAACACGTACTTTAGACAAGTAATAAAATTAAGGAATTCTTGAGATT
>JAODGA020037541.1:0-11149 GCA_027574885.2 Drusilla canaliculata | reverse complement strand
CACAATCGTCATCTTTACAAGAGTCTGGTTCTGGTCCATAATCTCCAAAATGTATTAAAAAAATTCTTAGCTACTCAAATATTAAGCAATTAATATTTTTTAGGCCGATATCGGTATCGGTCGACCCCTAATTCAAATACAAATAAACACTACTCTACACTCAACGCAAGTTCGGTTTGAACGCTGTCTTATAGGAAAAACCCCAATTGGTGAATATGCAACTATAATTATGTGAGTAAGGGGGTGGCAATAAAACTGTGTTGAAAGGCTACGTTGTCGTGTCAATCGACAGTAAAATAGAATAGAAAAATGGTATTACAATGATGAAGAACTGGTTAGTCACAGGACCGTCGTAAAATCGCATATTTTTAAAATTATTACAAATTACCCAATGGACATAATCTAATAAAAGTGACCATTATTAAACCTATTGACTAAAATAAAAAGTTTCAATGTTTTCCCAATTTCCTGTTTTTGTAGTGTTACGGATCTGTTTGCGAGTTATTTTGGCTGCGCCGCCCCCGCCGTTGGATGGCATAAAATATAAAAATATTATTATGATAATAAGCGCAGCCTCGGCGCGGCGGCGGCGGAGTGAGAGAGGAGGGCGGAAAAAAGAAGCCAACCCCCCCATTGAATATTGTAATGTTACGCGATCGTTATCGCCGGTGGTTATTTGTTAATGCCGGCAGGCACGGGGCCCTCGGATCGCACCGTTGCGCCGCCGCCGGCGTTTACATTCCGACAGGCCCCCCGTTGTGCCACTGCCGCCGATGACGATGCCCGGCCGACGCCGCCGCCGCCGCTTCGACATTCGCGCGCGTGCATCGGCGGCAGTCGAATTGGATTTCGCTTGGTATAACAACTATATTAAAGCAATTACAATTTTACGCTCCAATTTCGTCTGTGATTTATTTCCTTTTCACACGTACCGATCGTTGCTCGCCGCCGCTCACGCCGCCGCCGCCGCCAGCACGCTGAGTTCTCGAATATTGTGCTGCAGATATGCATCGGAAAGAACTATTCAGGGGAAAAAAGTGCCCTCGAAGGCACAATGGATATTGAAATTTAAGTAGCTTTACGAATATATTTCCAGTTTTCCTCTTCATTGTCATGGAAGACTGCATTTATATACCAGATGGTTAAATTTTAGACATGAAATATTAAAGCAAGTTCAGGTTGGCTTTGTATCGGATATTTGTGGATATTGTTAGAATAACTTAAATTGGCATTGATTAGGCTTAATCAGAGTTTAATTTGGCACGTTCCAAGCTACAAGCAACCTAAATAAAAGTTGCATTATGATATCTATACTAGGTCTGAGTAAAGTGTGCTTAGGTCAAAACTAGGTTAGGTTAGTTTCTGTATTCATCACACACAGTAGTACAAACCAGCTCAAGTAGTTCAATCAGATAACCTCAAGATTGAAAGATTCACATTAAAATTATTGATGTTTAGTCTACACTCAAGACAAGTCAACTGACTTTAGGTGCAACATAGCTTAGGTCTGAACAAGATTAGCATATTCTGGTCCCATTACATCAAAATTTAATTAGACTAACTCTAAGTAAACTTACAAAATACGATAGTATATAGTAACCGATACTAATAAAAATGAAGATATCAATATCCCAGATCAGATCAATTCAATTGTCTATAACTCAATAAATCTCAATAAATACATCAATACCATGAAGCCTAATAAGATACAACAGTTCCAAGCAATTTTTAATTTGTTCATTAGTTACGTATTAACTTGAAATACTATCAATTCAGAAGTATTGTTATAATTTAAATATGTATATAGAAATTTCGAAGATACTTGGAATATAACAGAATAATGATAGGCCTTCAATTATCCCCAAGAGTTGTGAAACATTCCTTATTTCAGTATCAAGAAAATCCAGTTGAGAAACTTTCCCAACGCAAGTTTTAATTTTAATCTACTTTTAATTTTCGCGCGCGCTTTTATTGCCACCAAATCGTCGGCCAAATAGAACGCAAACTGGATAAAAGAATTCCGGCGCGCAGACGAAACAAACCGAACATCGCTTTGGCAAAGAAGAAAAAAAAAACTGAAAAAACGACGCACCAAATTTATATTTATATAAAGGACAGCATAACGAAGCGCTTTCCCGCTGGCGAATGGGCGAACCGCATCCGAAAAACGCGTAAATATTTTATGCATCCGCAAAGGAAAAAATAAAGTCGAAACAAATATTATTGGATTGGTACAGATTCTAGGTATATCTAGAAAGTGATGCGCTTACCAGATGATACGCAAATTGCTTTCTAAATACACGCGCATAATCATGATAAAATCCATATATTTTTTGAAATATTAAGCTGACAAATTCGACGTCAAAGATAAAATTTAGGTTTAAGTTGAAATTTACGATCGATTATGTGATATTTTTTAAGTTAGGATTATATGAACACTCCCAGTAGAAGCAATGTGTATTATAGTGAAAAATCTTTTGCATTTCCATTCCTTTTTGGCAGACCCGCAACCCACACAATCCCACGCAACAAAAAAGGAACGCGTTGGAAAAGGTGGAAATAGGACAAATAAGAAAAAAAACCATGCCGCAAGACAAAGAGGTCGCCGCATGTCAATGCGTTTTCGTAACCGCTCAGATTTATGCCGGCAGATGTTTTTTTCCCTCTTGTTTTCTAAGTAACCCAATGTCGGTTTATATCACGTCCAAATATTCGCACTTTTCGCATCTATTTCCTATCTATGCCAATTCATTGTGATATGGTTTTTATCTTCAATCATTGTTTATATGAATAACAATATTTGTAAATACAAATCCAATCAGTCTAACAGATTTTTAATCTTCAACTTAGGCCAATTGTTATTATCCTGTTTCTTTGATATATCTTTGCTCTAGAATAGGATAATAACTATAAAATATAAATTAAATAAAACTTAAATAAAACTAGGAGAAAAAAAAACTGATTGATATTAAGTTAGACATATTTCATCAATCGCTTGTACTGATCCCACTTTACCTCACGTGTTAACGAATGTTGTATCGTGGATCAAGCCGATAATGTTCAGGTACATGACCTATCCGCGGATGCATATACCGGATGCCAACACAGATGACTTTCTGCGTTTAATTTCACACATAATCACCATTAAATCAATACACATCAAGCACGTATGTGGATTGCAAAATGCATACTCACCGCATGGGCTTGAACAAAGATTGCACATTGTTCGGGTAGTCGATAACCAGCTTAATCTGCGTTCCGCCGGACTTTTGCGCTGCAACAAAACAAAGATCAGTGAGTATGGGGTGGACGACAAGATGGAGTGACAGGGAAACACGTCTGTCCTATCAGCTCAATGTGCAATTAATCTGCGTAAGCCGATCGATGCATGCTCAGGAGGCAACTCTTGAGCGGCGCGCGTCAACAGGCGGCAGCGACATCCCAGTGGGGGGCGGCGGTGGTGGCTGGGCGGCTTCGGACAGCTACAAATTGCTGATAGCCACTCTCGCGAGCGCGCGCTTGCTTGCGATAGCATATTACGAATTTATTACGCGCCGCATTATTGATAACTGATTGCGTTATTGAATGATTGTGTGTGCGCGACGCTGCAGCGCCTTCGCACGCGCCCATTACGCGTGTAACGCGCTCAGTCACTTCGTGCCTTTTTATTGCACAGTAAATCGATTCCCATTGTCGACGCCGTAAAGGCTGATAGCGGCCGCGAGATGAAACAGAGCGCACGCATGCGGGACGAACGCGAATACAATGACGCATTATTTAAAAATGACCGAAATCATCACGTTGGTAGTACACCGCGTCGCGCCGCGTTCGTGCGGTTGTTCATCATCGCTTGTGTTCGTACGAAATCATTCAGCGCAAATAACGCGGAAAGGAGATAGGACAAACAAATAATTACGGCATTGTGTAAGTGTTGTTCTTAACTGATTCCCACACGGTGCATACCCAAGCCAATCAAATGTTGATCAATTGCAACCTAACTTAACCTCACATGGCCTGTCCTAACATATAATGACTTCAGTATACACTCACACTTCAACTTTACTGAACAGAACAGATTGAAGAACCTGAGGAAAACAAACAATGACTGCATTCTATGTTGTTTAATACAGATTTCAACCTATCCCAACTTAATCTAATCTGATTGAACAGAACCAGATTGAAGAACACTTGGCCAAATTAACCTGATGTATCTATGCAATATCTAATCAAGTTCTAAGTTACATAACCTATCATCAAATCACCTAACTACACTCTAAGTTATCCTAAGTTATGTGGCGTTCTTTTGGTTAACAACTTATTGGTTTCTTGGTAACGATTCGTTGATTGAAATGACTCGTTGCTAGTAACATCTTGTTAGCAACCCTTTATGATCAAGTTAGCCCTGGAAAGATAACATGTCTGATTGCAAATCAATCAGAAGAACTTCCATATCAGATTCTCCATATCAAATCCTCACTCGATAGAGAAGTTATCCAAATAAAACCATCTCGAAGCTGAATTAAAAGATTTCTTTACGCGTCACTCTTATTTGATTTCACAAACCTTTACCTTGATCTGGTAAACATTAATAACAAGGTAAATTTGAATAAGGTTGTCCAAACATCTCTAAATAACCTAAACCAGAAACCAAATAACCTAAAAGCAAAAAGAACGTAACCTAGAAATCCAGAAACGCAAACAATACGCTTTAGAATCACCAGCTGCTTCATATACGCTAATTTAGTATCTCCAGGAATAAACTCCGACCATTGTGCGTCGGTGAATGTGTGCTGTTGCTAGTTTATGCGCCATACAACCGCCCCAACCGCCCTGCGCCAAGTGCTAATGTCGCATAATAGGACGCGTGGCGTTTACGATGGCACTTCGCGTATTTACGGCGACAAGACACCACTGCATGCACATGTGCGACGTGTCTACGTGTCCTTCCTGTTGCGCGCATCCGCGTAATCAACACGCCCGCTGCCATTATGAACCGCAACATTGACGTTGGCTTAATGAAGCCGTCGACAGATGGCGGTCATCTTCGGCGCTACCAACACCAAGGGGGCGCCACGAGCAAGGGGTCATGTCACGTCACCTGACCAAACTGACCCCCCACACGTAGACACGAGCATCGTCTTACACGGCGTTTTAATGCAAGAGTAATAACCAGCGCCCGGTTACCCATGCTTGCAAGCAAGCAATCAACGCACCCCGTAACGAACACCACACCGATGACCTGTATCAGATTCGCGCCAGCGGAACGAGGAATCATTTGCCTACGACAATAGGTATTAATTAGTTGCGCTGCGGGGATGCCGGCGCGTTAATTGAAGGAAAATAAGACAATGCGAAGACATCGTCGGCAAGAACATCATGGCAAGAAGGGCGCCCCGATCAGCGTCTAAGCGCACCCCCGTTTCGCGTTACACTAATAGCCTATCCCTTTTGTCTTGTTGTTTGTGGGCTTTGTTTGGGATTTATGAGGTGCAAGTCGTCGATTAGTGTCGATTTCTGCGCACAATGGGTAGTATCCTGGCCGCAGGAATGCGCAAATTTCCACACTCAAGTTTCGGGGTGTTTCAATTTTGTGCCACAGAATCTAGTAATTACTGATAAGTTTACCCCCATTTCTCTTAATAATAATCTTCAGGAATAACATAATCAAGAGATACTAATCTAGCTGATTCTATTTTTATTGGTTTTGCTGCAGCTCTTCAATTCTAAATTGTTTCTTCTAAGTGGCTTTCTTTCTATTCACACTAAAATAAATTGAACCAGTTTATTGATAAGAAAAGTCTGAAAATTATAGGTAATATCATTATTGCCCTACTCTAGCTTCGGGAATATGAGTTTGTCAGTGTTAATGCTAGAAAATATGAGACAAAATGTGCCATCTCTAACCGCAAATGCACAGTGCTTTTGATGGTGTTCCTTAAAGCACACGCCAGCGTAAAACAAACAAAGCAAATCGCCGGCAAAAGATGATGCCTACAAAGGGCACACAAGAGCAGAAGCAAAAAAAAAAACACAACCTAATGTTGCAACACGTTTACGCCGCCGCCTGGTGATTGAAGGTGTTTAGCCGCAAAAACGAGAGCAGCGTCAGCCTGTATGCGGCAGAAACCGGGAGAGAGAAAAAAGGGCAAGTGGGGGCGGCGCGCGAGTGAAACAGTGTTTGCTCGTCGCGCTTCGCTTTGCTACGCAATCTCGTATAAAACACCTCATTAAGCTGCTACAGTCTTAACTGCGTTCATATATTAATCTACCCGCCACCCTTATGGAGCGTCAGCGCGGGGGCGGCCATTTCGTAGAAAAGTGCGCGTGCGGGGGTGGGGCGGGGGGTGCAAAGGTGCCTTCATTACCGACACTATTGTAAATTTCGCCAGGTGTACGTAATTACGTCATCGGAATAACTGCATTAGCAACAGCGCAATCCGCAAATAAACGCGGCGGCAACTGGCGGCAAAGACTTCTTACATGACCCGCCCCCCGCGTGCGCTGACATAATTGACACTATTGTTCATATTTCGTTTTGCTGGCGCGCACGGCGACGCTTATTAACCCGCTCCTGCGGTTGTATAGATGCGTGTGCACCGCCCCCACGCTGGGGGTGGTGAGAGGCGGTGGGAGGAGGTTGGCGGCGTCAGTGGCAGCATGAGTTGCAGTGGTGCGCCGATTTGTGGCATTGTTTCGTCGATGCACAATCGAGCGGCCATGATAACCGAACTGATAATGAATTTGCGGAAGCGAGTGGAAATATTTGCGGTCGGACGGATGCGGGATGACTACGATGGATGCATGACGCCACCACCCCCCTCCGCTGCCACCACCTGCCCCCAGCCGTACCCAGATCGCACACACACATACAACCGTTGCGTTTATCCGAAACGCATTCAACGCGCGGGCGTTAATTCGAATTCGCTGCCGGAATCAAAAACGGCTAATTAATGCCATCCGACAACAAAGCGAGTCGGTTAAATTGTCTACATATAATACAGCTTTAGCAAATTAATATTTAATAATATAATGTTTTATGGTACCTCATAAAGTCTAACTTATACCACAATAACATAATTCGATACACATTAATTCAGCGAATTGACAAGTATTTGAATTCTAATAAGAGATAATCTAATCGGTTGTAATTTAATTTTATATAACTCATTACTTCCAGGTATATCGAAATACAATATTGAAATAACCCTAACCTGACAATACCAATTCTACTTCATACAATTTGACATTATTCATAGAACATTATTGCGCAATAATGGTATTGTCACCTATAACTTTTTCAAGGAGCTTCAAATTTTGATAAAAGTAAAATTCTAAACCAAAATACATTATAAAGAAACTAATGTGTGCTATGTGTGCTATAAGAATCTAAAAGACAATAACGAACACGTTAACATGAAGGATTACGAAACACGTTGCCCCTTAATAATAATCACACTCGAATGCAATTTACGACGATAGTGTCGAGTGTGCCTTTTTCGTTTCCACCTCGCCGAGATGGGGGGAAACAGATTGAGGGGGCGGCGGCGCGGCGTTGGCATTCATCGCCATCGCGCGCCGCACGCCACGCCACACCCCGCCCGACTATTCGAATATGTTAACTTAATAGAAAATAATATTAAATATGGTAATTCGCGTCACATCAATCAAAGCGAAATGAATGCGCCATGACGGTGTGGCGGCGGCAGTGAACGAATCGTCGAATTGTTGTGCTTGCCGGTGGCCACCAACCCCACAGCGTTCGTATGTATTACTGCTGCTTTGCTACTTTCCAGCCGAAGAAACAGACTAGTGCCCACGTTTACGTATTTGGATACAGTATTGTGTTCGAATTGCGCTCCCATTGTACGGTGTGGAACATGTTGGAAGGAGTGGACGCGCCGCCGCGGCCGCTTGATGGCAGAACGTGAAAAATGACTCTCGCCCATGTTTGTGCTTTCATTTAGTTCCATCGCGAGGGACAAATGTGATTACGTATTTAAATTAATGTCCTACGTGCGTTTTTCTTTCCTTTTACTTATGCTTCTTTCAGTCCCGCATCGAAATGAAGAACATTTGGATGCAAATGAGGCGAAAACTGGTTAATAACTTTTTAATCGATGGGAAATCGCGAATTCTGTCCGATTTCTAATTGATTGCATGCAAATGGCGTTCATCAATAATAACCCCAAAAAATGAAGTCAATATATAAAGAACCTCCTAAAGTAAACTCTTCAAGAACGGTTCTTCAGTGCACAATTTCTGTTAAATTTTATTGTATTACAATAATTTCTATTTGTTCCTTTTTTAACAATGCTACAGCAATAACAAGACAATGAAAAGAGCAAGAAAGTCGCAGGCGTGTTGCGTGAAACTAGTTTGCGCGTTCAATGCAAGTTTGCCGATTTAGTGAGTGATTCAACGAAAATGCGATTTGCCACCTGCGCTGAAAGATGCAGATGCAAAGATGATTAAAATTGGCAATTCGCGTGTATATGAAACTTTGGCGGAATCAGCGTTGTGATGCTAAAACCGCCGTGTCTGAGATTTGCGACATGATGTAGGGTAGCTCAGTGCAGCTCATTGCATGGTCGTCTGCCGCCAAGCTCCTGTAATCATTCACGCGACGTATGCGTAGCGTTGCATAAAATTACGACAACACAAACAAATTGCGTTTACAACTTGCACACAGGCGCCAGCGTACAGCACAGCGAGGGAAAAAAACTCCTTTTGCAGGAATACGCGCCGCAATGTCGAACAGTTATGACGAGTTCTGACTGCGGAAACTTTCCGCCAACAATGGTTGGGTGAAACACACGCCAGCTGCGCGCTCGAGTGCGGGAAGCAGGCGCGGTGGGCCAGGAACGAACAAGATTTCCGGCAAATTCGTTATGCACACGGCGGCGGCGCGACAACATGCTTATTTCTTCTGATGACGCAAAGAAAACTGCAAATTGCGCCACCCTCCATATATTATCATGTATCGCAACATCAAACGAAGTTCTCCTTGGAAAAGAACAACCCTCCTTATATTGCGCACATGTTTACTGAATACGAAGCATGAGTGTTACATAATTGAAATCTAAATTTATAGTATGTTGACTTTTTCATCAAATATTGCATTCTTTAATCATTCAGAATGTTAGTTTGAGATTAATACTTGTGATATTAGTAATAGCCAGAAAACTGAACTCACTTCTAGAAATCATTCAAATACACTTCTTGAAGACTACCTAGATCACCTTGATACCTAGATCACTTGGACATGTATTGAATATATTTTGCAAAAAACACAAATTATTCAGAGAGTAGGAACCAAATCCCTGGTTTAGGTATTAACAAATCACTCTGAGAAGAGAACTAAGATTCTCCCAAGTTTCCCCAAACAAGACATCGGACAGTCCTTATAATATCTTCAGATTCAGACATGACATGACCTCAAAAGTCGAAATTAGCAATTGACCAAAAAGTGGAACGCAAATCCTCTGCTAGTTAATTGCAAGAAAGCGTAGGTTCTCCTTGGTTGCCCAAAAGGGGACATCAGAAGTGAGGAACAAACTCAGAACTACTACTATAGGAAAGACTAAGGTAATCCAAAATACTAATGAAGCACTCTGGGAAGTGGAGTAAGAATCATCTTAGTTTCCTAAAATAAAGAAAATAAGATTATAAGATCTATATGGACTACTACGATGTGAGGAACATGTCTATCTTTAGATCCAGATCTGACTCGATTCAAGAGACCAAAGAGCCTAGACTACCCAATAGTGGGAAACAAATCATTTTCTGGTGTACTGTAGAAAAGGCTAAGACAATTCAAATGTAACATCAGAACTATAATAAGTATCTAAACTGTGAGTGTTAGTTTGGAATTAATACCATAAACAAAAACCTTATTTCACACAGGCTTTGATGGGATGAGTCCATGCGTTTCGGCTGCAGCGTTATCGGAGTTTCTGTTGTAATAGGCTCCATTGCACAGCGCTGGGAGTCCATTCTGCATTAGCGCAATGTTTGATCAGCGTATTATTATTGCAGCGCTGTCGGTTGTTGCTCATGTTGTGCGGTGTGCGGGCACGGCGCGAGTTGTTCACGTTACGAGAGAAAATCATAGACCAATGTTGTCAATCATCCCATGGTCAACAGACAAACAATCGTAAAGGATCACGGTTGTGTGTGTGTGTGTGCGGGGCTGTATGTGTGTGTGCGGTTGTATGTGTGTGTGCGGTTGCATGTGTGTGCGCGGATCAGATTCCGACGTGTTCCCGAGTGGGCGTCGCGTTTGTGCGGACAAGCAGCGCACCAAATTATTACCGTAGCGGCGGCATCCATTGACGTGGAACAAAATTGCCCGGCGTTCAATTGTCGGCCGCGTAACACCGCCTCCGGGCGCAAAAATAATAGCCTCCTTATAACGTGTTTATATCATTGTAAGCGTGGTGATAACATTGTTTGCCGCTATCTTTAACGCATCAGTTCGACGATTTCGAACGCATGTTCACGTGTGCTGCGAACTTGCTTTTAATTCATTGTTCGGATATGTATATGGAAGCATGTATTCATAAGTTAAATATTGTTATTTAAACGGCAATAAAATAATCGATTTTGTGATTACTTCAGAAATGCAACATACAGTTGAAATCTACATAATTATTTCGGCAATTTTGAACATTTGCCCATTTAGGAATAATTCATAAAAATATTTTGAAATTCCAATAATTTATGCATTTATAGCAATTTTAATGGGGCATCACGGCTGGAATACAATGAACAATAAGACATTTAAACATGCTTTTTTCCAAAACTACTGCTTTCTAGGCAGTGGATATATTATATAATATATTAGCTTATTTAGTTCAATTTTTCTAGAAGCTTATATAATTGTACTACAATCTTGAAATATTTATTATTGCTACTGCAAAAATGATAAGCCTTTTTGGGAAGCATATATCAAATTGAACTGAATGGGAGTCTAAGTAAGCTAGTCGAATGCGCTTTATCGTTGAGCAATTTTTCCAGAGGACTTGTTCAACTTAACTCTTATCAGCAAACATTAATTTTTACACTAACCCAACCTTACAAGGAGAGTCCACGGGTCGTGGGTCACCGATTTTAACCAAACTTACAGGATTCATAGATGGACATACGGACA
>JAODGA020037409.1:0-10047 GCA_027574885.2 Drusilla canaliculata | reverse complement strand
CCCGATTACGATTCCGCCCCCCCCCCCCCCCTTCCCCTCGCTCGCCAGGGGGAAGCCAATTAATTATATCCACCTCCTTTCCGAAATGCAGCGGGCGCACATTAGCCGCGCGCAAATTCAATTCCTCTCCAACGAATGTCACTCTACTTTATTTAACGCGATCACGATCGTAAACGCGTACACCCCCTTGGTGGATATTGGATTTAGATCTGTATCGTATTGAAGCAGACGAATTGAGCAGCGCCAATAGGAAACTGCGCTACTTGAACAAGTAGCGCTACTTGTTCAAGTAGCGCCTGCAACCAGCAACACACGTGATCACACTCGCAACACCGCCATCTCTGCGGTGATCGCCCAAAAGCATGGACAACAACGCGACGCAAACGAGGAGAATCCGAATTGATTGCGTCTGTTTCCGATCGTGTTTTCCTACATCTACGACTACATAAACGCTGATAAGAGCCCCCTGCAAACCATTTTCGTTCGCTTACGATAATAAAAACCGAATTGTTGCTACCCCAGCATAGCAGGCGCATTATTACTGTCATTACGCAATGTCTCCAACAGCGGCACATGTAAACACGTCACCTGCTTGCCACTTGAATCAGCCATCAATGTAGTGGAACATTTCACAAGCAATTTTACATCCGAAAAAATGGATTCCAACTATTAATAAGTATATTTAGATGTTTGTATGTCAATCAATGCAATCAAAACGTCCAACAAAAATGTGTAAATCGAAGCAATTGCTGTAATTTCGTAGTAGTTTAACGGGGGGCTGTAAATGGTATAAGGGGTGGTAGTAGACATCACTAAAAGTCGCAATCACTAAAAGCTAATTCGAAATCGAAGCGCGGATGCGTTACGCTTTGATTGCTACTTTATATTTAAGGCAATCTTAAAGGTCAAATCTATTTCACTTGCCGCCTCTTGCAAACCTCACCCTTACGACAGCTTCGGAGTCTATCTATGGGTGAAGTCGCCGGACCGTTTTCCGATCGGATGTGCGCGCCCACGGTTCTTTGCTTATTCAAAGCATTCTTTCAGACCCCGTCTGTTTTATTTATTTGTTAACGTTTATCGCAACAGTCGACTGAGCGGCAGCAGGAGGAGGAAAAAAATGCGCAACGCCAAACAGCGGAGGAGCGCAAGGGCGAAATGTGCGCATCATTTATTCAGAAATCAATTAATCGGTCGGAAACCTATTCACAACGTCCGAATGAATAATTCACTCCTGCCGCGCTGGATGAATGTGGAAATCGTTTTCGGTGGCGTGCGCGCGCGCGCGGCCGGAAAAGGTCCTGACAATCCGATAGACGCTACGGGGACGACGATGGTGGCGCGCACACAACTGCGTCAACCTCTCACACGACGCTCTTGCGCTGCAGGGTGGCAGGGCCGAATGCTAGACGGAACTCATTAGCTCGCCGGTGGCGCGTGCATTATTTACGCGTTAATCGCGCGCGATGTGCGCGTCAAGACGCGTCGCGCATAAATAAGTCAGCTCTCCGATTTCCGGAAGCTGTCGCAAGTGGGCCAACAGCGCCCACTATCAACCCGACCTCATAGATTCGATCGGCACATCAAACAGCAAAAAAAAACAAACTTACTTGAGCAGCGTGGTCAGCGTCGACTCCCGAATCATACAGCACTGCAGGAGCGGTGCGAGGATGGACAGCTCGTCGTGGAACGGCTTGCCAAAACCACGACCGTGGTCCAGATGAATCGTAAACGTATCATTGCCGAACTCTCTGCGAACCCAAAATCAAAGCAAAAAACGCCCATGTCAGACAACCATCGCAAACATGCCACTCGCACGCGCTGGCCTACCTGAACGTCTCGTAGTGGTGTCGATCCATGTTACCGGTGAGGAAATCAAAGATGGACATGTCCATGAGATCGTAGAGACGTCGTCCCTTGTCGTAGGGTGGAATTTCGCGCACCAGAGCGCAGTAATTAGATTCCAGCTCCCACTGGGCCTTCCTGCGCTTGTGATACGAGCGCCGCCAGGGATGCCGCCACACCTGCAGCAGAAGCGTGGTTTGAGATATGAGCGGAGCGCGCGAAGAATGATAACAATGGGTTCGATGCGATAGAGCGATGCGATACGGCGGTTTTTTTCCGCGCGGTGACTTGGCTTACCTTGCGCGCGCCGATTTCATTGGGCGGCAGGAATGCGGCGAAGCTGCCCTCGAGCATGTCGGGATTGCCGCAGATTGCGTGCGACGTGTCGCAGTAGTAGCTGCACTTGCCGTGGAAGCAGAGATTATCCGATGGCGACACGAAAAACGTCTTCAATAGTTCGCCATCCGCCTTGTGATACAGCTCGGAGGTCATGTTTACCATGCGTCCTGTCACCGGCATTGCTCGTCGATAGCCCAGCAATCTGCAGATATCACGAATATAGTCTACGTACTGTTGTCTTTACTCATAAAAAGAGTCTAACAAAAATGATGTTCAAGTGTGTTATCAAAATCTTATAAGAGAATACTTTCTGAAACATTGTTTTGTGAAGCACTTTTTTTTCAAACTAAGTTATTGGTTTTCAATGCATATCTAATACCACAGTCTTGATATGTTGATTTAAGAGTCAAAGAAAGTCAAAGAGTGCAGAAAAGAGTAAATTTTTGAATGAATCTTTACATTCTAATAACTTTAAATTGAGAAAAAAAGACTTACAAGGTCAATGACATCTAACAAATATTTCCCTTAGTAAGAACCATAGTATAGTGAAATATTAGAAAATAATTTCTATCGAAACGCTTATCGATGATTGTCCACTTCTTACCTGTCCAAGTGAAAAGAAGCGATCTCGGAGTTGTGACGCTCAAAGTCGGTGAAATAGAAGTGATTGGGCAAAGTCTGCTGCTCCCGGGGGAATCTGCAACAAACGCGCTTAGTTATAGACTCAGCAATTCAGCCACGAAGAACGTCGCCGCGGCAATCGCCTATTCCGCCCTAACGCGTCCGCTTGATTAATATATAGCATTGGCGGAAAATCCCAAAGAGAACGCGAACGCAGCGTTGCAAATAAAACAATGAATCTGCAACGTCGCACACATGCAGCCACACATACGCATACACAAATACGCACGCAACGCCACAGAGAAGCGGGAAAAACGCGATTGAATAGCAAACACTGAAGACCGGCGAGTGCATAATGCCAAGATCAAGCGTCATCACGAGTGCGCCCGCACTACGTGGCTAATCTCGCTCGCCGCCGCCGAGCACATCATCGGGCGCGCATCAGTCCAAACGACAAAAGAATTGAATTGTGCCGCCGCCTACGCAGGCATCAAGTGCGGCGGAAGTGAGCGCGTCGCTGATAACGTAATGCAGTCAACGAGAAGACAAATGACGTTAAGAACGCTTTGCCGGCGCATGCAGCGAAGTCGCCTTATGTTTCATACATTCCGACGCCGACGCACTATCTTCAAACATAAGTTGCTTGAAAATGACATGAAAGAAACTGAACTCACAAGATATATGATTGGCCATTAAAATGTTTCAACTTAAAACTTTCAAAATTTAGGAAAATTAGATCACGTCAAATCAGTAAGTTGGAACATATTTTAAGAGATATCTCTAAAGAATATCTCTTAACAAATACAAATCAAGCAAAGAAAGAATTATAAAAATAGGTCAAGCTATTCTTATGTTTTAGTTGGTGTTACAAACATCACTTTCTTAAGATACGACATCCTTCCTTGAATTAATAAATATGTTTTTTTGAGTTATAAATAAATAAATGATATAAGAATTCCGTAAAATCAAAATAAAAATATTATTGTCCACTTATGGGAATATAATATATATTCCTTCTCAATTTGAAGCAAACAATACATATTTACAAAACTTCATTAAATTCGACTGAGCGGTACCGTAAACAAACATAGTAACACTGGATTTCTTATATATGAAGATAATAAAGTATGAAATATAACATATATAAACATTAATCTTATTGATTAAGCTACACTTTTAAACATTGTACTGATAATAATACTTTTTAGGAAAGCTTGCTTGCAATTTGCTTGCAATTTTTTACCTTTTTTGTTGTTTAAAGTATGTTTATGTTTATAAACTGATACGAAAGAATACAATGGCAATATAATAGTACATTTCAAACAATTGTTTCTTAATCGTTATCAATATACTTTAAAATTTAAGATTTACTTTAAAATTTGCCCTTTAAAATATGCTATTATATGCATTTTCAAATTATAGTGCTTTTCAATCTATCACACCTCAATCATGTTTAAAGTGAAAATCTATCAAAACAATATTCGTTTCGTTTCGTGAAAAGACGCAGAAAATATACGTTGGACGAGCGAGTCTCAGCTGGATTGTTTAAAAATCTGCTGCGAATCTTTATCCGCCGCCTCCCAGCGCCAGCGAACTTCTTTATATTCAGTCGGTGGAAAATTATAGAATCGAATCATATCTAGGCGAAACCCATTTCACGTACGTCTGCTTGCTTGTCTTGTCTGCGGCGCACCGCCTCGCCGCCTCCCCCGTCCGTCTTAACGCCAGCTCGCCGCCGCCGACACCGCCACCGCAGCTTTTTGTTCTGGGGCCGCACGCCGCCGCCGCCGTGCGGCTGGCTTACGTCGAGGAATAAGCGCCGCTTTTCCGCCTACTTTAAAATCGCCGAAAATCACGCGAACGCACGCAGAAATGCGGAGAAATGCACAAGACACCTAAACGGAAAACCGAAATCTCATTATTCAAACACCGGCAAAAAGCGTCCAGACGTAAGCTGCGCAAAAACAAAAAAGAAACAAAAGGGACGCGCCAAAGAAGCGGTTAGGCGACGCCGCCAGAAAATGCGTACGTTTATTCTCCCTTTGCCAAGTTTGTTTTCTTTTGAAGGCAGACATAATAAAATTCGGTTTCACTTTGATTGATTATTTTTTGGTAACTTCTTTACTCAGTTAGTGCTTTGCTATAACTTAATTTTGATAAATATGATAAATATATTTCGTACTTAAATTGTTCATAACAAAAAAAAAGATTTTATTGTCATTTTCTCTAGTCGTTTTATTGTAATAGAAAGTATTAAAACCACATGACAATAATTTACATTGTTTTACATATTTATTTCACATTTTTCCAAAATTGCAAGTTTTTTTTTCTATAAGTCAGCGTTCAAACCAAACCTGCGTTGTTTGTAGCGTATTGTTTATTTGTATTTGAATGAACGTGAGCAACAAAAATTTGGTGTAAACGCACGCATTCCAATTGGATGAAAATCAATACCAATACGTGTACAATCGTCGAGAATCATGGAGATTTCAACCAACCACAATGCTGCAATTCTTATTCTCACTAGTTATGATATAACTTTTATTCTGCTATGTTTTGGATATATACCTCACTTTCCGCGAGGAATGCGAAAAATATATTATTAAATTTTAGTTCTGTCATAATACAAGAAAATGAAATAAAAATGTGTCTATTTCGAAAGGTCTTTCTTAGTAATACGAAAATAGAAAATTATGAAAATAAACGTAGATAGTATGATGGATACGTACGGTATTTCACGCAAACGAATATACATTTCATAGAGAATGATGTACTTTTCTTATCGTGCATTAACGACGAGATGCCCTTTTAAATTTTGATGCCGGCGCAAGCACAAAAGAACCGCAAGGAGCTGTGTTGCGCCGGTGCGAGATTAGAATGGATGGGCATATGCTGCGCGCAAGAGGTGTGCATGCCGTGTGCAGGTGGGTCGTACAGACACACCGCCACCGCCGCCGCCGCCGTCTTCCGAATAATATTAGATCTACAAGGTGAGATATGTAAATGTCGCACGATCGCCACTCAAGGCACGTAGCGCATAGCTCAATTCGTTATCTCGTTCGGCCCCGCATCCGCGCACCGCCGCCGCCTCCGACATCGAACAGAAGGAGCAGCAGCGCAAGAAGGGGACACTGACACAGCGAGCAAAAACCACGCAAGGCGAACGTCGTGTGCATGCCATCATGCCGGTGGCATGGCGGCGGCAGTAGTAGCAGCGGCGGCGGCAGCGACGTTCGTGTCGCGGTGACGCCGCACGGACAAACAGTGGGAAAAATTATTTTGCCGCAATGAATATAGAAGAGAATTTAATGCGAATCATATTTTTTGTTTAAACGCACCTGCAGCGCAAGACAATGAAGCCAAGTCGCTAACTTATTCCAACTCATCCACGGCGCGTTGAGAAAGTAGGAAAAAATCGCATTTTTTTCCTTCCGAGAGCTACTTGTCTTCCCTGCGACTTACAGCAGATCGTGCCCGGCTTTCTTTTTCATTATTCGAGTGTCGCGCTTTGTATCTCGCTGTGGCTGTGTCTGTGTGAGCGTAATAAATGCTTATTTGCGAAATAAGTCCCGCTTCATATTCATCGCGGGGCGCAGTGCGGTGTTTTTGTTTGGCCTTAACAAATTGTGTCATCTTTGATAGCCTGCCGCCGGCGCGCGTGAATACAAATGCGGCGAGCACACGGAGACAAATTAACTCGGCAATAAGTCAGACGTTTCGACTTTTGTTTGGCGCGCTCGACAAATGTCCCGCCGTACGAATGATACTCCACCGGAGGCGGCGGCAGCAGCAATGCGGGCAGGTAAAGCGGCGGCGGCTCTCAGGGGCGGCTTGATTGCTGATATCATTACTTGCTTGCAAACGTCGCGTTTGATGCCCGGCGATTGTGGACGGAAGATTATGTTGCGTTATTGTGCTATGATTCGTCCGAGAATGCGACTGATAGTTGAGTTTGGCAAGTACTTCTACCAGGCAGGCCGTAACGACTTACAGTTGGCATAATGCGAGGCATAACGACACACGACGGCGACGGCAACCTGACATGGGACGGTTCAGAACAACCGTTCCATCCCCCACCCCCCCCATCACTTGATATATAGGATATACATCTTAATGTCCAATCCTTGTTCTTGGTTTATCTTCATACCACATGTTTCCAATAAAATTTAATACAATTATAAGCTTCTAAGACAACCTCGAGTTAACTTTAATAACGCTGGTAGTATTTTAGGAAATTTTAAGGTCAATGACCTTTTATAGTTAACGCCCATATTCTAACCCCCACCACTTGATACAATTTTATACCTAATACCTACTCTCTTTAATGGTAGTCAAATAAATCTTTTAGAATATATTCTACTATTGGAATGAAAGACGCCGGTAGGAATACATTTTTGCAACCCCTTCGTCGTCGCAGCGATAACATCAACTCCTCAACGTCCCACCAGAGAGAGTTAAATAACTTTGTTGATTTGTTGCCGTGATCTCGGTCGAGATTTACCCGCATTATTATTTTTTCCTTTGTGTGCCAAGTTTGCGCACAACTTCGCGACTAGTTTCCGTGGGCGAAGTTGTCACCTGTGATTAGCTGTTTTGTGCGGCGGCGGCGGTGGCGGGCGGTGGCAGGAGGGTGCTTCGTCCGACAATCGGTATGTGCGGCGCGCGGCTGGCTCGGCGCGCGTTCATTCATCGCGTCGGTCTTAAGCGGTGAGTTTTCGGGGGGCGAAGCGTTGCCGCCGCCGCCACCGCCGTCGGAGCGCGTTCGCCGGTATCGTATCGGCGTAAGGCACTCGAGGGTCTCGCCAGGAGATAGTTCATCCCCGAGGGAGATGCAAATCAGCCACCGCCGGACAGGTTATCTTTGCTTACCCGCAATGCCTCTCGCCGCCCCCCACCCTCGACATGCCACTGCCGCCCGTCGAGTCTCGGAGTCTCTTTCGCTTCTCGGAGCGTGCGAGCACAAACCGTCCGAGCAACTATATCTACATCTACTACTGTTACTTATATCCTCTTTCTATGGACGGGCGTACAAGTTTTACGATTCGACAGCACAATAACGGGACCGCAATAAAACCGCAAACGCCTGCCGCACGATTGTGCACACGTTGGACAAAAAAATACACATTCGGCGACAGTAATTCCAAAACGTGGACGTTAATCTGTAGGTGTATACGCAAGACCCGAACGCCTTTCGAAAACTTGTGCTCACATTGCGTACATTTTATACACCGTACTTGCACACTTTAACCGGATAGTCCTCCATAAGATGCACGAGATACAAGAGATAGACAAACGGGTAACTATGATAACACACTAGATTAACTGCTACATATTTATACAGAGTGTGCGCGTACACACAGAACTCTTTTGTGTGTGTGGGTGAGTGTTCGGGGACGGCGACGTAGACAAAGCGCCGGGGACGGCACACAAAGCAATGTCGCCGGCAACGACGCCGCCGCGCGCCGTTTTACGGGACCTCCAAACGTGCGCCATTATCGTGCGCTTGCAAATTGAGAAATTCAACTTCGCCCCCGCCGAAAGAAGCCCCCAACTACCCAAACGCAACAACTTTTGGGAGACGGTTCACTTACCTATCAATCCCTTCAACGTTATTAAACCTGAATTGCTAAGTTTGCAGCACACAAAATGAACAAGATGACAATTTGAACATGCATGAATGTGTGAGTTTTACTTTGATTGTGATTGATTGAAATTTTGCAATCTTCGTGACTGTCTTCGTCGCTGGGGCATCTTCTTGGTCCGTCGCAATGCGCACCCGGTGCTTGTTATCAGCACATACCGGCTATTATCAGGTAAGCCGTTCTCCACTCGGTTGAGCACTGGTAACATGCAAAAGAACATTAGTCAGTATCAGTTACACCCGTCTCTCATCAGCTGTACAAATTAAGGGGCATTCTGCAAATTGCTATCATTGTTAGGTAGATCAAGTCTGATGACTGATTAATGTTCTTTAACATCTTTAACAGCCTAATGTCAATTACCAAAGACTATATATTACACTAGATATCATCATTTTATTCATCAATTTTTTGACCAATTAGCAAAATATGCGTATTCAAAAAAGAATCTCTTAATAGTAAACACTTAGTCCCCAAAAATATTCAGTGTGTTAAGTTCTTGGATTTTTTACTTTAGTTATATTGTATGAAATTAGAAGGTCAATGACCTTTTCTGTCCCAACCCACTTTTGAATCGTAACCAATAATAAAGAACGGAAACAGTGAACAAGACCAACATTTGCAAAACTTATTTTATATTCTAATTAAGAAACATACTAGCATAGTATACAATAGGAACTCGAATAGAAGGCTACTGAAGACGATGTTTACTTGACGACGGTACAAGAGTTCTATAACAGGGTTGTTTACATTTTCACGGAAAACCGTTCTCAAAGGAAGTGGCATGAATAGTACAGTAGCACCGCATGCCTACCGGTGCGGGTAGTCATTTGTGGAGTGGGGATGAGGCGTGGCATGTATACTAAGCATACAATAAATGCCGCGTCGTACGAAAGAGTGGGGATGAGCTACAACACGTCAACTCGGCTCTGTACGAGTTCATTGACCTTATGATCCCTCAAAACGTAAACAAGTCCACGCATAAATATCATTTCCATTTGTATTAAAGCAGAAACTTTAAATAAAAAGAATTTTCCAACGAGACAGACAAAACTATCGCAGATCATGATAAGGCTTTATCAAGCTGGAAAATGTTGATTTACATCAAAACGTTCGCGATGGGCAAATACCTGTTGGCTTCGACTTGGAATCAAAATTTAAACTGACGAAATCTGAATGTGTAAATGCGGCCAGGCGAGTCTCTCGTTGACTATGGCCGCTCGCACAAAAGCGACGCATTTACATTTGGCGTCGCCAGCGCGACGCAACAGAAGGACGATAAACACACATCGTAAAGGTTTCCGCTTCGGTGACCTCAGCTCCAGCAAGCGCAGAGTAGATTTCTGGTGGGGATTGCCGGCATCCAATATGAGTGACATATGAAAGTAGCCTTCACAAATATCAATAGAGGCAACGTACAGGAATAGTACACTTTTTCAAACTTTGCAGCTACTGTCTTTACTTTTTATTTTTCTTGAATCTGAAGAAATTTGTAGAGTTGCAATTAAAGACCAATTTTATAATATTTTACAACTATCATTTCAAGCAATGAGAACTAGCCTGTAGGACTATGATGAATATACAAGTGTTTACCCGCCTACTT
>JAODGA020037380.1:0-23765 GCA_027574885.2 Drusilla canaliculata | reverse complement strand
ATTTAACAAAGTTATTAGAAATTCTTTAATTTCGAATAGATTCATTTCAGAGTTACCAATTTTTGCAGAAATAATTTTTGTAGTAGTCCCGTTTTGAACAAAGTCTTTAGGAATCGTTAGGATTTATTTGGAACGAAGACTGATCGACTCCTCCAAAAAGTCAATATTGGAGAAATCTCTTTTTTGAGAAGTCATTCTAAGGAGCTTTTTCAAAATATTATCTTTCAGAAAAGAGCTGTGGAAAAGTTCATGTTTCTAAACTTTATTGAAACACATTCTATTTCGGAAAACGCGTTCCACCGAAAAACTTATTGATCAAAGTTTACCGAAATTGTTTGTTTGTTGAACAAAGTTTTCTGAAAGGTTTTTATTTAACAAAGTTATTAGAAATTCTTTAATTTCGAATAGATTCATCTCGGGTTAACCAATTTTTGTAGAAGTCCCGTTTTGAACAAAGTCTTTAGGAATCGTTAGGATCTATTTGGAACGAAGACTGATCGACTCCTCCAAAAAGTTAATATTGGAGAAATCTCCTTTTTGAGAAGTCATTCTAAGGAGCTTTTTCAAAATATTATCTTTCAGAAGAAAGCTGTGGAAAAATTCATGTTTCTAAACTTTATTGAAACACATTCTATTTCGGAAAACGCGTTCCACCGAAAAAATTATTGATCAAAGTTTACTGAAATTGTTTGTTTTTTGAACAAAGTTTTCTGAAAGGTTTTCATTTAACAAAGTTATTAGAAATTCTTTAATTTTGAATAGATTCATCTCGGAGTTACCAATTTTTGAAGAAATAATTTTTGTAGTAGTCCCGTTTTGAACAAAGTCTTTAGGAATCGTTAGGATCTATTTGGAACAAAGACCGATCGATTTTTCCAACTCCTCCGTAAGATACAATTTGGGAAATAGCTGTAAAGTTGTAAGTATTTAATCAAGAACCCAAAAAGTTAAAATTGGAGAAAAATGGAAGCCGAAGCAAAATTAAATCAACAAAAAGAAACGCCGAAAACAAATTCGTCTTGTCCCTCCAGCTCCGGCTTTTTCCCTGAAATGCCCGCGCGCGAGGCACACGCAAACGCATGCGTGGAGCACACAACGAGGAAATTCGCGTCCACAACCCCCGCCACGATACACTGTTGCTCCGATGCGAGAGAGTCGACACTCGCGACGCCGACGCCAACCGCCGTGGACGTCTCTGCTGCCGCCAGCCAACCGCCGCCACCGCGCGCAAGTTTGAAAGTTTCGCAAACTTTGATCCATCGTGTGTTGACCACCGACTTGATAACAACCCATTGCAACCATCTCAGACTCTTACAAATGGATTAATTCGTAGTGTGTGTCGACTAAAGCAAAACAAAAAGAAACAGTTCGCAACTTTTTGCTGTGCACCCACATCGATTGTAAACTTTGTGCGCTGTAATTACCCACGTCGAGCAAAATTTTCTTGAAGACTGAACAACTGAACAGTGCAGGCGCCAATAAAAAAACAGTAACCCAGCGAGTAAATACACGAGTGCAAGGCAAACAAAAGCGCGCAAGTTGTGTGCGCGAGCGCGTTTGGCAGTTGATCAGAAAGTTGCGCGCAAGTTTTGCCGCCGCCTCCCCGCGCGCCACGGCCAGAATGGATAAATTTCGTCGCAAGCATTGTCGTCGTCCGAAGACGCGGCCTATCGTTTTGCACTTGGCGTACATCCACCTACTCTTCGGCAGCGTGTTCGGCGGTAAGTTGCATTCATGGGGTTTTTGTCGCGCGCTTTGTTTTCGTCGCGTCGCCAACTGCAACCACTTCAATACACCCGGCGATTTGTGCAATAAAAATGCAACGAAATGCAAATTTTCCGCATTTTCTATCGCCGTCTGTGAGCGGACGGATTACGAATATAAACCTCTTACAACACAAATCCAACAAAGTTGAACGTAGCAAATAAAACTGAACTGAAAATGATAATTAAGAGAAAATACATTTTCCAGTAAATTTCCTAGGTCATTACTGATATAGCTTATTTTTAAACAAAAACTTTTGAAAACTTTTTTTTTTTTTTAATCTTGTTTTTAACAAACCGTTCCTGATAAAGTTTTTTTTTAAATAAGAAGCACTCATTTTATAAGCAAAGAGATTGAAGAGATTTGTCTCAGAACAAAGAATTCGAGAAAATAAGATTTTTCGAAGTTTTCCGGATGATATTGATATAAGTTAAAATATATTAAAATATATTTTTGAATCTAATAAACTTATTTTTTGCAAAACTCAACCAATAATCACTAAAAATTAAAAACGCATCATTAAACCAGAATAGTAACTTTAAAATGAGTTAATTATCTTAATTTCTTAACATATATAACAATTACTGATATTTATACGAAATGTTATATAACAATAATATAAGTCATATTAAAATGATTTGTATACGTTTTTAATTAAATTAAAAGTTTTTTTGACAATGTTGAAATTCACAAAAAACTAAATTTTCTACAAAAAATGAGCTATAATATAACAAATAACACCAATAAGAAAGGTTTTCGCAAAACCTGTAAATCCAAAAAACCCAAGCCCCAAAGCAGTAGCAAAGCTAACAATAAATCGGTGTTCGGTGCGCAATCGTCGGATGAAAATAAGGAAAATCGGTTTCTTTTTCGGCAGAAAATTGGAATACATGTGACGAAAGCGGCGCGTGAAACGATCTTGCCGAAAAATATGATGAAGGTTTTCCACATGCATGCCGTCGCTAGAAATTCGTTTGAGCGTTTGTTTGTTAAATTCAGCGCTGCCGCCGCCGCCGATGCGAAAAAGTTGCCATACATCCGCGTTCTGCGTCAGCGTCAAAGCAACGAAAATTCCCAAATTTTGAAATGCCAAGATAAACACAAGTTATAAGCCTGATAAATACGCAAGTAATTGGACATCCCTCTCCAATGTATTTTTGTATTTTGTAACTTAAATCTTCTTTTAGGGGCTAAAACATGCTTGCTTGATACGGCGTTTCTTAAATTTTCTTAAATTTATTTTCATAATATACCAAACTTAACTGTTTGGCATTGAATGATGTAATACTGTAAATTTGTATTTGAATAATTTGACTTGCATAGACGTAGACATCTTACAATTAGTAAACGTTTTCTGAATGACCTTATATCAGAGTCTTGTTGGAACAAAGTGTTCAGAAAGAGTTCCTATTACGAATAGAATCTTCCGAAGGAGACTATTTGTTTGGAATAAGTGTTCCCAAATAATTTTTTTTTGAACAAGGCAGATATAAGTTTAAGAATTTCCAGAAGTGATTCTTATTTGGAAATACTCTTCCGGAAAAGTCATTTTTTGAAACAAGGTTTTCTGGAAGCATATTTCTTTGAACTGAGATCTCTCTTTCAACAGTTCCTTCTGAAAACACGTTTAGAACCGTGTTGTAAAATCAATTCATTATTAGAAAGTGTTCTGAAAAAGACCCCTCTTTGAACAAACCTTTCTAAAGGTGCTTTTTTGCTCCAAGCCTTTTGGGAGAAATAAATTTGTGTACAGATCTTGCTTGAAGGCCTCACCATACTCGTGTCTTGGTTAGAGTTATTCGTTGTTCGCTGTTCGTATCTAGCAAGATGTTGCATATTCGTGAGACGTGTTTGACGGTAACGAAGACAGTGGCTCCATGAATCCGACTCGCGGTGTGAGTGTGCGGAGGGGGCGGCGATGGCGTCAACAACAAAGAAAGCGACTTTGTCGACGGCGGCACGCAGGTAATACGTGCCCAAAACCTAATGCCGCAAACGAACCCTGGATGCTTCAAACACTTTGTGCAAGCTCGTCGCACGCTGATTTTATTGCAGATGCGATACCCGGCGATGAGATAATTAAAGCCGGGTTTCCTTTCCTTTTCCTCGGGAGTGAAGCCGTCTTAATTCGCGGCACAAAATATATAAAAAAAATGCGAAAAACTAAACGAATGCCACGCGCCAGAAGACGGTAAAGTCATCCCGCGCGAAATTCAATTTTGCGCCGGGCGTATGCGTTTCCTCGGCGCGTCGTTTATCAATTTACTAATGTCTAATAATTCCGAAATGTGAAGCCGATCCGTGCGCGAATCGCCGCGTTTCGGCATTGCGTCGGCGAGGAAATGAAAACGATTATGGAGCGGATATTGCTGAAAATCGCTCTTCGCGCAACGCTCGCACCGAACCGCTGCCGAAAACTCCCTTTGATAAATTTACTAATTTAATAACAAGATTGAATGTAATCCAATAAACACGCGCTCCAGGCCTGAAATGTGTCGCATATTAACAATTGCCCATTTTTAGTAACATTCAGCTTAAATTATATTTAAGATGGAACCAACTAACTCACTTTTATACAAAAATACTGGCAATAGTTTGCAGCAAGTTAAAAGTTAATTAGTAATGTTTCCTAGTGTTCATTAAATTCCGTTTTAAAATTAAAAATCATTAATCAGAAAAAAATCTACCTAAACACCTGTATAATATATATTTATTACATTGTTTGGATTTCCTCTTGTTATGAAGCCTGTTGAGATTGGCAATTACATGAAAGCAGCGAAAAGATTAAATTTATAAAAAAAGAGGCAAGCGTACAAAGCCTAATCTGAAATTGATTAAAAAACAGTCAAAAACAAAACGCCGGGGGATAGAAAATAATAGCTTTGTGACAATCGGCGCACACCCTCTTCATCTGCCAAATAATACCGGATAATCGCATTCAGAAAAAGTTAATTACAGCGTGTTAATACGACAGCGGGGCGCTTGCATTGCAATGGGACTGACAATGTGGCGTTATCAAATGCGATTTGTGCGCGCAGCAAAAACTGCTGTTTATTACCATAACAATCTGCTTGTCCGTTCTTCCACCTGGACCGGCTTTTATTTAATTAAAAATTCCGCCGCGTAATGAATTGCCGTCCGTTTTGGGGCAAGCGCAAGATGCACACATGAGTAAATACGTAAATTGTGCGGCTTTGCCCAGATTTCCCTTCGCTCCGGCCATGTGCGATGAGATTAATTAATACAAAAATTAACTCGTGTGCGTCTATCTCGAGTTGGAGGCCATTCTTTTCGCAAACATTTCTAGTAAATACCCATTAACGTGTTTTATACATTCCTCTATAAATGGAGTTAAACATACTTTGCTCGCATTAGTTGAGCTAGTAAATTTTTCAAGCTAAATATTCATTTATTTGTACTGAATGTTCAAGAATACTGGAATGGAATGTTATCATTTTCTTTTGTCTAGACTACAATAGTTTGAAACTAATACAGTAATAGATCAATATTTGTTTGAAGTTAAATGCTATTATATCATGCACGAAACTTTCGAGAAATTCATAAACTCCAACAATTGATTTCAAACGAAATATTTAAACACAAATAACATTCACTACTCTATATATTTATGTGTTGAATACAAAATTTATTGAAAGAAACATTCATAAATATAAAAATGTTCAAACTGTACAGTTTACTTGTGAATTTCAATTAGAATGTCATTGACCCGATTACTATGGACTCTAGTTGGCCTACCGATGGGTACTTCGTATTGTTAGCTCTTCTACCAGGTGACTAATACAAAATTTTGTTTCTGTGGACTTTACTGTCTTGGAAACAGAGTTACAAAAAAGGTATATATCTTTCCAAAGATCATTGACGATTGGAGACGACAATAAAGTATGGGAACCCCATTAGTAAAGATGAAGAGACCTTGTTCTCTTACCAGGTGACTAGGATTCAAATTTTGATTCAAGTTCTCTAACACAATAACTTCTAGTAAGAAGAATGTAAATGGAAGGATTTTATATCTCACCCGAAGTTGTAAAGACTTGGATCTCTTACCAGGTGACCAAATTCAAATGTTGGTTCAAAGATATTTCATGTCCCAAAATTATAGAAGACTACAATTGGAATGTCATTGACCTGAGCTTGTTTCTAAGTCTTTTGGATTGATTCACTTTTTTTTTCCTGGAAATGACTTCAAATGTAATTATTCTAAAATAGAAGAGTGCATAATCTGAACAATAAATATTCCTGAAGAATACCTGCACATAAAGCAATTAATTAGAAGCTGATAGTTGATGTTTCCTTGTAATTTCCAATAAATTAGACGCAAGTAGACGAGCAACAACAAGCAGGTAGATATCCTCCAATCGATCAATCGATAACAGGACTGTAATTTTTCAACAAATAATAGAAACACACCTTGGACAGCTTGCCGAGCGCTGTCAGCCGGTTGCTGGCGTTGCATTCAAACATGCCACTCGTCGGACGCACGAAGACGCTCTTCATTAATTCACACACCATATACGTAGTTGCACGGCGCGCAGGCATGCTCGAAGATGCTATCTGTCGTTCGACATGTGTACGACTTAAATAAACGAACACGTTGATTGATTTAGCCACGCGGGGCGCCCGTGTGCGGCGCACACATTATCATTCAACGGCGAGTTTATTTTTAACGCCTGCTGGTTCATTAAGCATGGTGGCGAGTGCGCGACACCCTAGCGTGCCATGCTGGGCGCTATTTGCTTACTTTGCCCACTAATCAAGCACGCGCATACACATATCTCCGCCCGATTTCTGTAAACGCATAAAATTGAAGACAAATACACGCGCAACAATTTGGTGCGAGGGCAATATTCGACGCCAGCGAAAACATTTCGAAAGTTTGTTGTACAACATCGAGTCAACATCTGTGTGTGCCTCGGCGCTGGGCGTTTTTTTCCTCTTACGCTGTAATTTTTTCGACTGGCGTAAACTTTTCTTGTGAAATGCTGTTTGTTTAAACTTTTGTTTGCTTAGAATGGTCCAGCACGATGTTTTAATTAATTGTTTCACATTTTTAATGTTCTTTTGAGAGAACGGTATATTTAGACGACTTACATAGTATATCATAAAGTATCTCAGAAGTGTGTATAAAATTTCCTAGATTTGATATTCGTCTATCTTAAAAACTAAATAGTCTGAATTGTTTTACTCTTTAATTACTTACTACGTTAAGTGGAGTTACATTTAAAAGGAATTTTATTACTTGATAAGCTTAAGAAGAAAGATGAATAAAGTAGGATTTAATACCCCTTCATAACCCATTTGATGTAACCTGAAGATGGTAGAAGACAATGAAGTACGGGATTCCAATAAGAGTAGATAAGACATTTCTTACAAAGTAACTAGAATTCAAAAAAATAGATCAAAGAAATTTCTTGTTGATTTTTAGATACAAAGCTTGAAGATTTTTAATTATGGTATTACAAATTAGGTACATAACTTCAATAAAAACATATGATACTTAAATTTCTTTTTAGCCGAGTAGGATTAAAAATGTTGGTCATGTGAAATTTGACTTCTTAAATTCTACAAACTTTACATACCCTAAGTTTACACCCACTTGATGTGTTGAGGATGTGCTGAGATAATGTACTTCTAGGAAACACGTCCATCTTAAAAACTAAATAGTCTGAATTGTTTTACTCTTTAATTACTTACTACGTTAAGTGGAGTTACATTTAAAAGAAATTTTGTTACTTGATAAGCTTAAGAAGAAAGATGAATAAAGTAGTATATAATACCCCTTCATAACCCATTTGATGTAACCTGAAGATGGTAGAAGACAATGAAGTACGGGATTCCAATAAGAGTAGATGATGAGACATTTCTTACCAAGTAACTAGAATTCAAAAAAATAGATCAAAGAAATTCTTGTTGATTTTTAGATACAAGGCTTGGAGATATTTAATTATGGTATTACGAATTAAGAACAGGGCTTCAATAAGAACATATGATACTTAGATTTCTTTTTAAACGACTAAGATTAAAAATGTTGATCATGAGAAGTTTCGTGATTTCTTCAATTCTACAAACTTTACATATCATGAGTTTACACCGTGATGTGTAGATGATGTGCTAAGTTGATGTGTTTCTAGGAAACACCAGCCATTCCTATGCAACAACCACGTACGTCTTGTTGATTCCCAATTTCAAAAACACAAAAATCATGAAGACTACTCAAATTCAACTTTTCGTTTTCTAAATGAAACAATACCATTTGAGTATATATATTTTAAACATTCAAACATAGAAATGCTCGAATATCTCAAGTTAATTTATGTAGTATTTGATGCGTAAGAATGCCGAGAAATTAGCAAGTATAATTGTAGGAAATTAAATTAAATTTTAGTGTTGTGTTGTGCGGCGTTGGCGGAATAGACATTCGCGCAGGAGTACGATGCGCGTTTCTTAATAACAATCATCGCGCTAATTAAATCGAAGCGTTGAAATGCGTCTAATTGCAGCGCGCGTCGATGGCGCAATAAAGCTACCGTAGTAGACATATATACTCCCCGCATTAGTGTGGCTGCTTTCAGAAATTAGAAAACCTATCAATTATAGCGTATTTTAGGGGGTTGGAAGCGCTAGTCAAAGCTTGACTCCGATGGTGTTGGTAATTAATTACAGATGGCGCGGTGTGTCAACGTGGCGTCGCATGAAATAGTCATGCGAAGGCTGAGTGTATCGACAGAGGTGCTAGGAAATTCAACGGAATACGGAAGAAACGTACGGGAGGAGGTGGGGTGGACTTATTTATTCCCTGTGCGACTTGTGCACATTGCTCACACCGGACAGATTCGACACATTCGCCACGGATGTGTGATGTTGGTTGCGTTCGTTTCGTAAGAAAAAAACGAACAGATAGGTTTGGTACAGTGCAACCACTCCCTTACCACTCAACAGCACATTTTGCATTCCAATTTTGCATTATTCGTGACATTCTGCGTGTCCAATTATGATATTTCAATAATATAGAGCAACATATTTTCACGTTATATACACGGTTGAATGGGGACTTTTTGGCGGGAAATGCAGTTATTGGCATTTTGTAGGTGTACTACAAATTGTATGAAAAGCGGAAATTGATCGAGTGTCAGATCGACTTTAATGGTTTTTAGTGTTAATATTACTGCATTTAGACGAGGATTTAATCAGTTTATGGATACATTAGCTTACTGGTCTCTAAAGATATGTTTAGAAACGAGCATAGATATAGGAATGAATAAGAGAAACACTGAATAAAGGAACGATTCATTCCGTTCCGGCACTGTAAGACCGTTCCGAAAATCAAGAGAAAATATGAAAGGACCACGTAATGCCCATAGAACATTGTGGGTAGTAGTGGTTCTCTAGTGGGTGCCCACGTCCATCTGTGCATATGAGGCCCCCCGCGGAGACCCTCTCAGCATGTCTCCCAAGTCGGCACCACATTAGCGTTAAAAGTATATTATAACTACACTAACGCCGCACACGATGGTATTGCCATCCGCTACCAGTATATGACCGAGAGGCCCTGCGGCGGGCAAGTGCGTGTCGTAGACCACATCGGACACCTCACCCCATCGCTTATTAGTCGCACCCTCGCCAACACACGACTCCCCCGGAGCAAATAAATAATACTTTGTGTTTGTCATTTAGCTGGCGTTTGCGTGCTTGCCATTCGGGTTCATCAGCGCTTTGAGTCACACTCCCTGGACTGGATTACCTTTGTGCGCTTACTGCCACGATATGCGCCGCCGTGGCAATTGCAGTTGCAATAATTTCCAGTTGCGATATAGTTGGAATTGAAAATGTGCAATATGTACGCTCGTGGTTTATGCGGTTTATGCGCCATACTCAAGAGACCGACAATTTAATTAAAACTTTGCTGATCGATATTTTTTTCCCTCCTTATCGATATTTCCATCTTTATATTCGTCCGAACGCAGATGGAAGCGCGCTGCCATGATATTCTAAAATGCACGCGAATAATAGCGTAGGTAGGTTTATATTTGACCTGCAAACATCCCGTTGACATGGCAACCGCAATAATGATGATGGGAATAATAGCGAAGGCAATATCATGATATTAAGCAAACAATCACGAGATGAGCATCCAGCATCTTGACGTTGGCATTTCCCGAGCTCGACCAATACACTCCAAAGTTGGAGATATGACTTCCTGATGTGGAGTTACATGTCTTGTCTTCTATTAGACCGGAGTCTAATCGATCATGGAAGATAAATAATCACCTTTGTTTGACTGCCAAATATCAGGCAGTTAGACAAAAGAGAAGTCTAGAAAATGAGCGTATTTAGGGGACCATTATGTTTGGAATATTAAAAGAACACAAATATTTTTTTTCTTTTCGTATGCCGATATCACTACGATAAAACTTGATTAGTCTTGAATTAATAACAGGAAACGTTTTTTATGACCAATGGTGGCGGTTCACATCTATAATTTGATGTCAACAATTGATGTACGAGTAGGTCGATAAAAATACAATTTGTACTACGTAATTATCGATATTTGTATTATCAAAACAAAAAAGTGTATTTATTTGTATTAACTGCATAGTAACATAAAATGACTTATATTGCAACATAGAAAGTATTTTCTGTTTAGTGCGCATTGAGGGAATGATTTATGAACAATTTGTTACAACACCTTAAAGCAAACCTTTAATGACGTAAAGCTAAACCTTTAAATTATATACCATTTTTCTGTTATTCAAACCACTTTAATTATAATCTACAACAAACATAATTAATATTATGTTATGAAACAGTCCATTTAAAGAAACAGGTAATAAATTATCTATTTATAGAAAGTATTTGGAATAAAAAATAAGAAATTTACATCTATGTCATTAAATATATAAAAATATATATGTTCCTTGTCACTTTAAATATATTTATTTAAATTCGCCACGTGGCATAAAGAGTAACGCAATTATGGTTATTACGCTTCGAGACACAAATAAATTGCGTTCCACGTGCTAAGTACGTCGTAATTTAAATAGTTTTAATTTAAAGTACGCTTAGTTCGTCGCGCTGACGTTGTAAGGTTCGACGGTACATTACCTTTGTTTCGTAATTCATGAAAATTGAAAAGTTACGTGCACAGTCCGAACTCATATTGTTGAACACACGCACAAACTTTTTGTACTGTACATGACTACATAATTCCATTGCGCTCTATTAAATGAAATGTTTACTTTGTTACGCGGTGCAAGGGAGACATGACTGAGTTGAGGGTGGTAAAGGTCTCGGCGTGATGTATACACACTCGTATTTTATGCACCTGTAATTTGCGCCTTTGATGTAAAAATTAATAAACGTTGCATTTTGATTGACGTGAGTGCTTTGCATTTTATTTGTTTTCCCACTGCGTTTGGGGTTGTTTTCGGTTGGCTTTGACATAGGTATGTTCATTAGTGTTTCGAAATATAATTACCAATTAAATTTATATCTATCAAATATCACGGCAAGTATAAAATATTAATATTGATTGAATAAAGAGTTGTTGAACAATAATTATATAAAGAAGAATTAATATAAATTAATTTAGGATGAATATAATGTAAAGCGCAGTAATTTAATCAAATCGTAAAATTTGACAATGACTGGCGCAGTGTTTGAAGTGGTGCGCAAAAAATTGAAAATCCTGACAAATGGGCTTGGAAATGATGGGGGCGGATGTGCGACATGCGTGCATATAATTACGTGTGCGTTTTATGACCGTGCTGAACAAACGGCTGCGGCATTTGAATGAATCACGCGTTTTCCTGCTTATTATTACAATTAAACGCCGATCGCAATTCACACGCGCGGCGCCGAGTGCGCAATAATTGTAATCATTAATTAACTTGTCACAGCGCGCGCTCTTTAATCAATCACACGTTTTATCGCTGTGCGTCGTGCTGGGCGCGTTTTTAACACACCATTGCGGGCGGCTATTCCTTTTTTGCTGGTTTTATTAATTATGTGAATTGAGTTATTTGGGTGAGCGGACATAGCTCTTTTCCAGATTTTTCCATTCAGGATGATCTTGTTCCTTTTCTTGCTTCTTCGACATCTTTTTAAAGACTTTAAAGACTATTGGTGACTAGAGACAAGGAGTAGACACGATAATATTGGTACCCCTGCTTGATCATCTTGACCGTTATCGGAAAGGTATACACTTGGACGCTTTCTATTACTTCTAGTTGTAACAGACGAGTTGTTCAGGAGTCTTATTTGAAGGCTGGATCTTTTCTTGTTCCTTAGATCCAAGGAAAGATGTATTCTAATAAAGAATGTACTTAGTACTTCTGGGAAGGTATACCCTGGAAGTAAACACTACTAATCAACTTTAATTAGCATGGTCAGATCATTTTTAATGCATCTCAGTAATTTCTCAGGAAATAGATTCATGATATATTAGGATCACTATTCTAGTATCATTACTAGAACCATAAAACTCGCTCTTTAATAATAGATTTTATGACTGGATATCAAGTCTTTTTACCCATGTTATTAGTCATTAAATTTGTGCTATTTGTATGAGCGGCCACGTTTATGCAAATTGCAATAATTTTCACGCTTCACTGAGCTAATTGAACTAGCGCAAACTGATATTGCAAACTGATATTGTATATTTGTGAAATTGTGCAAATTTCAATATCCAATAATATTAGTTAGATTCCACGGTCCAGTGAGTATGATTGATTACTGTAGCAATATACTTTTCTCTTTCTCTTTCTTATATGTGAAACTTGTATAACAAATAAGGGATGTATTTGGTTAGGAAACAGAACCAGCGTCTTGCTCAGTGTTATTTTTATGAATTCAATTACAAGGAGATTATAAAATTATCCGTCGATGGATATTAATATGCGAGGCAAGCATCTGCGCAAGTATTCAGAACAGCCTGAAGAAACGAGAAACAGCAAATATAACCGCCTGCGGCACCTCCACCCCGCACTCCCGCTCCCCCGTTGAGCTGAGGGTGGTTTTTCCATGGCGTTGTAGCAAACTCGACGGGCTTCACTTGTTGGGTTGCGAGGTTTGCCTGCGTCGGCGACACACCCCTTCCGCCAGCGCAGGACCTACAATTTGCTCCGCATTGCCGTGTAATTACCAACGACAATGGGCATATCGACGTCGGTGATAAATGAACAAGTTGCGAGCGCAGGGCGGTTGCAAGAGCGGATGGAAATGCACACGATGTATGTTGGGTAGTTTTGCATAGTGTGGTGCATGCCTTTGCTCTTCCGCACGTCAGGATATGACTCTATGTGTATATCATTAGACTACATTTTCATTGACATGTTTATCTTGTAGTAGATTCCATCAAGATTAGGAAGGTTGGCTTTACTCTAGAGAAGTAGATGTAGAGCAACTAGGAATACAAATCTCCAATGGTATACCCAAGAAGATCTTTCTATGTTCAAGCTTCTTTCCAACTTTCCTCTTTATGGGATTCAGTTATTTTTTATTTTTCCCCTTTTCTTCTTCAATTTCTTTGAAGAATTTTTGAGAAGCTTTCCAATCATATCTGTAGTACCAAGTCTGAGGGTCACTAAGTCGGAGAAGGTATAGACACATCAGATCAATTTTGATTCTCTAAATACTTTATATATAACCGTAATATGTCTAGTATATCTAGAAATATTCCATTCAGAGCATTTAACACAAAATAAAACAAACAAAAAAATTAAAAATTCAAATTCCATTTGTTGTCCACCGCCAATGTAAAATCAATTTATATTTAGAACCGCAAGTTGCGTGTACCAAAAATGTTTTTTTGGATGTTTGTCCAAATTGTGCTGGCCAACGCACGTTTACACAGCACTGTGTGCGTTCTTTTTTTTATTGTTCAAAATTAATTAACTCGGCTCTAAACCACAAGTACAATGCTGCCGAACAATGTAAGCACATTCGTTGTGTTCTATTTTCATTCGTTTTAATGCAGTTTTAATGCATATTAAACCCGACGCAAACGACGCGAGAGCAGCAACAGCAAAAAAAAAACGTTGAACAGGTGTACCTGCCAGAGGTCTGCGTGAAAAAGGGGGATGTCGAGCCCACAATACGCTCCACCGAGTCTCATATCCTCAGCGCAGCTCAGCGGGAAAGCAGCAAGGGTTATTTTAATGACGCCGAATTATGCTACTAAGTAATATTACGTTGCTTTATGTACTCTGCGGTGTCACTCAATTCCAGTCTGTTGTGTCCGCGCAGTCCTCTTGACGCTGAACCACAACGACGAGCAAGTGAACCGAGGCAAACGAGAAAAGAAAGAAACAAGTAAAAGATGGGAAACCCACTAAAGAAATAAAACTACCAAGCACACAAAAAGGGACATTCGGAGTAGTTTAGGGTTTTCACTGAGGGCCAACAAAGTCTGAGGGGAAGACCAAATATGAAATGTCGAAGGGTTCGTATCGCAGCAATGCGAGGTAAATTGAATTTAATATCAGTTTTTATGAGCCATTAAGTACCGAATGTATGAGCCACCCTGCGTACCGTCCGCCATTGCTCACCTCAGGTGGTGAGTTAGGAAAGGTTGGGTGAAGGGTGGGGAACACAAATGTTACGTACTTATTACGTATTCATACGTTTGGCGGTTAAAGACGGCTGCTCTGCCCACACGTGATTATTTATAGCTTGTCGGCGTATATTCGGGTGTATATGTTCTAAGTGAAAAAAAGAATTCGTGTTGGGTTGCAATATGGCTGGAGAGGTGATGGTGTCGTTTGGTGGTTTCGTAACCCCAGCTTGGGTTGTACGCGACGGCATCGTTAACTCGACCGCGTGTTTTATTATTAATACGTAGCACGCATCCCAATATCCGACATTCACGTGTACGTGAAAATTGGCCCCCGAGTTGAACGCGCGCGTATGTAACTATGCAAATTTCCCTCTAATAAGTTAACACTCACTTTAAAGCGCCGCCACTCCGCTGGGAAGTTGGCAGTCGGAGTTCAAGGGGGACCTGCATGTACATAAATATGATGATAACGTAAGGTTGTTTAGCGTTATTAGAATATTATAACGCCGACGCGACTGAATTTCCTTAATAAATTGTGAACCCTCCTCTCACCGCGCGTGTTTTCTTGCGCCCCTTGTGTACGCGTGTGTAGGTTCGGTTTGCCCGTTTATTTTTTTCAGGGAATTTCGCTCTTTTTGGGACCCGTCAGGAAAGTAAGAAGCCGGGTGCCGGGTGTTGGGGGGGTAGTGGAAGAAAAAAGCGTTTAAGCGTCTGTCGGCGGCAAAAATACGCCGCCTCCACGCGCCGCTGCCACGTACACGCCCCGTACACACGACGCACGTAAATATATTTACGAGATTACGAGATTAATGCGCCGCTAAAAACAAAAAGAAAAGCGCGCGGGGGTAAAGCGTTTCCGGCCGCTGAAAACGGTCTCGAGTCGACGCTTTTATTATTTATTCGCGTGCCGGACGGTAATTGGATTCGTATGCAGCTCCCCTTGCACGGCCCGCCGCCATCGGTCGTCGTCGGCGGCGGCGGCGACGTCTGATTCATTGACTACGCACAGCTTTAGCGTCGCTCACGCGTAAACGTCGAAATCCGGGAAAAATTAAAATTTGCCTAATTTGAATTCCTCCGCTGTTTGTACGCTCAATGAAGGGATTTCTCTTTGATTAGCTAGCGCGGAAAGTTTCTGATCAAAAGCTCAATGATTTGTGCCGGGGATTTTATACCAACGATGTTCTCAAACGTTATAAATCAATTTAATCGAATAATACGGAATATTTTATTTCGAACTGCCTGATTTCTTTTATCCAAGAATGTCGTTTTCTTACTCAAAGAAGATTGGTGCAAAATTTGGGACATATTGTCTTTAAATCCTTGCGCTAACTTTAGAACTATTCAGAGAAAGTATAAAAATTGATCTGATTATCATGTCGGAACTTAAAGTCATGTTAATATAACTCTGAACCAGTTTATGTTAGGACCATGTTAACAACACATTAGGTCTAGATTGAGTTAGATTCAAAAGATAGCAGTTTTGCGTTGGCCTACGTTGCTGCCAATTTAGAACAATGTTTTAACTTGGAACCCTGTTCGAATTTGGGTAATTTAAAATCCTCCTTTGTTTGATACTCATCGGAAGATAATCTGAAATATAAGTAGATACGTTGTATTCAGAACATGAGTTAAAATGTCAGCTAGTTTTTATAGCTATAGATATATAAGGGAAAAATGTGTGTAGGTCATTAACCCCAGCGGAGTTCAGTAGAATTTCTACAATTGTAGTAATATACACATAAATTACGTAGGTCATATTTGTTTGTTTCTGAAATTAATTGAATCGCTTGAGATTTATATAAAAGAGTACATTTTATTTAGTAGAATAACAAATAATAAAGTTGTAGGTCATTGACCTCAACATAAACATAAACAGTAGAGATATAAACAACATTTGTACATATGATATTTTGCCACTGACCTCAGTCAATTTTTATAGTTATAGGTACTTTAAGGAGATTTTATGTAGGTCATTGACCCCAGTCGAGTTTAGCAGAATGTTTGAAGTTGTAGCAATATACACATAAATTGCGTAGGTCATATTTGTTTGCTTCTGAAATTAATTAAATTGCTTTACACTTTTATAAAAGAGTACATTTTATTTAGTAGATGCCAAATAATAAATTTGTAGGTCATTGACCTCAACATAAACATAAAAGGCAGATATATAAACAAAATTTGTATAGAAGATATTTACTGACCTCAGCCAGTTTTTATAGCTATAGGTACTTTAAAGAGACTTTATGTAGGTCAGTGACCCCAGCCGAGTTTAGCAGAATATTTGAAGTTATAGCGATATAGACATACATTACGTAGGTCATATTTGTTTGTTTCTAAAATTAATTGAATTATATAAAGGAGTACATTTTATTTAGTAAAATAACAAATAATAAAGTTGTAGGTTATTGACCTCAATATAAACATAAAAAGCAGATATATAAACAAAATTTGTATAGAAGATATTTACTGACCTCAGCCAGTTTTTATAGGGTACTTTAAGGAGAATTTATGTAGGTCATTGACCCCAGTCGAGTTTAGCAGAATGTTTGAAGTTGCGGCGATATACACATAAATTGCGTAGGTCATATACGTTTGTTTCTGAAACTAATTGAATCGCTTGAGCCATGGTTGGCGCGTTTGGGCATATTTTTTGCTGGCGTGTACACAATAGAATAGAGACGTAAGCCCGGTTTTATTGTCTTGGCGAACAGTTTTCGTCGTTTTTTTTTTTGGTTGGAGAGAGCTCGCTCTACGCGCTCCGGGGGTGTTTTACATTCGCGCCCCGCACGCGTCAAAATTTGCAACACGCTTTCGCCTTCGGTCCGGCCGTGGAGGCGGCGGAGGCGTTGGGGCTGCATGCAGCTGGCGGCCCAGGCCTCTCTCTCGAAACCCAGCCGTAACTCAGTATGGGCGCGCGCTCGTGGAGTGTGGGTAATAAAAATACATAAAGCATATTTTACGAGCTTACGACGCTAAAAATTTCGCGCGTCATAATAAATATATCGGCGCATAAGCCGCGAGTTAAGTGCGGCCGCTCTTCGGACACACGAAAAAAAAAAAATGCGCAAAAATGCGGCCGTTGTCGACATAAACGCGCAGATAATTCGCTCTTGTCCGCTGCGAACGCAGCAAATAGACATGCGCATTCTTTACGAGCCGCCCCGGCGAGAATAAGACATGCAGAAAATTACGTGCGTACATTAAACAATTTCGGCGCGCAAAAATGCTAATAAATAACGCAAGATAATTGCTTGTTCAACAAATAACAGCCTAACGCACCAGCCGGTGTTTACCCCTCCTCCCATTCTCTCTCTTCAATATTTTTTGTCCTAATCCTTTAAATTTACGCGCAGCGTTTCAATTACCCCCGAAAAAAACACGCGGTGGTAAAAAACGCTTCAATAACTCGAGTAAAGCCAGATGTAATTTTGGGAATTTTTCTGTTTTATGAAATTTCCCCCCCCCCTTCCTTAAATATTCCCACTTTCCTGATCATAAGACCTTTATTGATAATCTAATGCAAACATATCTCCTTAATATAACCAGGAGTCTCCAAGTTGAAACATAAATTTTGTTTAGGTTGAATACAGATTCAGATCAGATTAGAACCAGTTCATGCTTGGATTTGAGCCCGGATCAATTTAGCTATGGATTTGATTGATCTCATGTTGGTCTCAAAGTGAGAATAGTTTAGAACCAGATTATCAATTTGAAACAAGGAACAATATTTGGATAAGTTTGAGCCAAATCAGAGTAGCTGCTAGAGCCGGATTGAGCTGGATCCAGCTAGAACTAGAACCTATCAATTTAGACACGAATCAATTTAAATGTTCAAAATTGGAATAAAATATTAAGTTTGTATAGAATAAAACTAGCAGACCAAGTTGAAATTTCTACAGTTTTAGAACAGGTTACCAAGATGGAACATAGAACCATATGACCAAAAGACATCAAGACCAGATTATCCTAAAATAGAACAAGTCAGCTAATTCTAACATTTTCACTTCACTGATCATAAAGTTTTTATTTTTGAATACATCCTTAATAGAACAAGAAGACTCTAGGTTGAAACTTAAACTTTAGATAAGTTAACTTTGGACAAGATCAGACTATAACCGTTTCAAGCTTAAGTTTAAGGACTCAATTAGTGCGAGAGTATATCAGTTAAAGTATGGAATTGATTGCTTTTAACTTGGATTTCAAAGTAACCCAGTATAGCTGAGAACCAGATTATTAATCTGGAAACTGGCACAGTTAGGTTTGAGTCAAATCAAAATTGAGTTAGGTCTAAAACCTATCAGCTTGGACATGGAGCTGATTGTTTCAAAATTGGAACAAAATATTTGAAAAAATCATGATATATTAAAACTAGTTAACCAAGTTAGAATTATTATAGTTTAACTAAGGTGGCACTCATATTAAATTTGGACCAGATTAGACTACAAACAGACTAAGTTGGGTTAGGTAATAACAATTAAATACCAGTACAATTTAAGGCCAGATTAGCTCCAGATGTATTTGAACGACTTTATTATTCTGAGGTAACTTTAGATAATCATTTCAACTAAACATCAAAACACGTCGATAAAAATGATTCAATGAGTTATTGGCAAAGCCAGATGTAATTTAGGAAATTCCGGTGTTTGTTTAAAATCCCCCACCCCACAAATCATAAGACCTAAGCTCGTAGAAATTCCAACATAAACACGCATTTCAGGAATACGAAAACATATCAAAATTATGCGCGGATTATTTGCGCTCATACAAAGCGCAATTAATAATCGCGCACGGCGAAAGGCGCATTATTAATCAATATGTTTGCGCAAACATGCGCGCATCATTTCGATAAACTCACAAATTTCCATTAATGCGCTGATCATTTTTATCCGTGTGTGTGTTGACTTTGGTTGCGGGCTTGTTTGTGCGGCGGTCATTAGGGTGTGAGTCGGGGTAGAACCGACGCTGCCACCTCGTCGATTTCGTCTGTTTAGCGTTTAACTCATGCGCGTCCGGTGAAACGTCCGCGTCCACATAATAGATGGGATTATGGGCAAATGCGCGATGCGATTAATTTCGAAATATCCCAGCGTCGAAATGCGTTCAGCAGCAAATGCCGCCCGACGCGGGCGGCAAGGGTGGGCGCTGTACGTTGGCGTGAATACATGGCCGGCCACGCTGCCGGCATTGTCGTGCCGATTCGCATTCGCTAATTAGTGTGTAAGTTATGCGACGGCGCGCGGTGTATGCGGCTGCCCACAGTTTGTCTTTCATCTCTCGGATCAAACGCTTGGCCAAATATTTGTTTGGTAGTGCGTTATTTTTAAAATTATCTGTTTGATCTTCAGCGTAGTCATTGTGAGTTCAATTTATTTGGCATTATAAGTTTTGAAGTTTATTAGCTTTCAAGTCCCATTCAGTTAAAAGTGCACTCAAACTATGATGATCCATGTCGTTAAAACGCAGAGGGACATTAGAACCATATTGGACCAAGCTTGGCTTTGTTTGGAACAATTTGGAACAGAACAGATATATTGGAAAAGAACGTATCTCTTTAGATTTAGACTAGTTTACTTCCAGTTTTGAACAAAGCATAGGACCAGTGTCGACTTGGAGCTCTACTGAGTTAAGTACCATGTTAAGTTTCATCTATACCAGGTTTAGCAAGTTCAAAGATTGGGTCAATAATTAAGTAAGTTTAGGCCAGATCTAGTAAAAGTCAGATCAAGAACAGATTAGAAGAACTCAATGAAGACATTTAAAGTATAAGTAAAGACCGACTTAAACTAAGGCATAGGTTGATTTCATTGAGTTCATAACCTACGTCAAGGTTACTACAGCTGTTTAGAGGTCTGTTTAAAATCAGATTTTGTTGGGTTTAGGCCAGATCAAGACCCGTCAGGTTCGGGTCAAATCAGGAATGAGCTGAGTTTGAGCTGAGATAAATCTGAGACAGTTTAGAACCAAGTTGCATCAAAGCTACGACTTAATATTTTAGGATCAGGACAGATCAAAAACCAGATTACCTCCAGATTAAACCAGTCAGGTTCGGGTCAAATCTGGATTGAAATGAGTTTGATCTGAGATAAATCAGAGATAGTTTAGAACCAAGTTGCATCAAAGCAAGTTTATTACCTCATAAATTCAAATGCAAAACTCTCAATTAAACTAAGACCAAGCGATTTCTATGTTTCCCTAAAATACTTCAAGGTTACTTTGAGTACATTTCATAAGTTTTTGATGATACTTTCTAATTACCAAAACGGAATTTGCTGTTGGACTGTTTGCAGTTACTTAGAGCAACCTGGAAGATGACATGAGACAACATTATCAATCATTATTTTTTGAGTTTGAGCCAGATCATATTAGAGACAGACTGAGTATAGATTAAGACTTAACATTTTAGAACCAGGACAAATCAAAACCAGACCAGCTCAAGATCAAACCAGACAGCTTTGGTCAAATCAGGATTGAGATAAGTTTGATCTGAGAAAGATCTGAGAGAGTTTAGAACCAAGTTGCATCAAAGCTAGATTAATACCACATAAATTCAAATGCAAATCCCTCCAATTAAACTAAGACCTAGCAATTTCAATGTTTCCCTAATATACCTCAAGGTTAGTTTGAGTTTATTTCATAAGTTTTTGATGATCTCTTCTAATTACCAAAACGGAATTACCTATTTGACTGTTTGCAGTTAATTATAGCAACCTGGAAGTTGATAGATCAAATTAGAGACAGATTGAGTACAGATCAAGACTTAATATTTTAGGATCAGGATAGATCAAAAACCAGATTACCTCCAGATCAAACCAGTCAGGTTAGAGACAAATCAGGATTGAGTTGAGTTTGATCTGAAATAGATCTGAGAAAGTTTGGAACTAAGTTGCATCATAGCTAGATTAGTACTTGATAAATTCAAATGCAAAACCCGCAATTAAATTAAGACCCAACGATTTCAATGTTTACCTAATCTACTTCATGGTTACTTTGAGTACATATTATAAGTTTTTGATGATCTCTTCTAATTACCAAAAACGGAATTAACTGTTTGACTGTTTGCAGTTAATTAAAGCAACCTGGAAGTTGACATGAGACAACATTATCAATCATTATTTTTCGAGTTTGGGCCAGATCAAATTAAAGATAGACTGAGTATAGTTACCGACTTAATTTTTTAGGATCAGGCTAGATCAAAACCAGATTAGCTCCAGATCAAACCAGACAGGTTCGGGTCAAATGAGGATTGAGATAAGTTTGATCTGAGATAGATCTGAGATAGTTTAGAACCAAGTTGCATCAAAGCTACGACTTAATATTTTAGGATCAGGACAGATCAAAAACCAGATTACCTCCAGATTAAACCAGTCAGGTTCGGGTCAAATCAGGATTGAAATGAGTTTGATCTGAGATAGATCTGATACAGTTTAGAACCAAGTTGCATCAAAGCTAGATTAATACCACATAAATTCAAATGCAAAACCGCCCAATTAAACTAAGACCCAGCAATTCCAATGTTTCCCTAATATATTTCAAGGTTACTTTGAAACATTTCAAAAGTTTTTGATGATCTCTTCTAATTACCAAAACGGAATTACCTATTTGACTGTTTGCAGTTAATTAGAGCAAGCCGAGAGTTGACGAGACACAACTTTCTCAATCAGTTTTCGTGATGTGTATCTTCTAATCAGGTGGTGCGGTCGTTGCAATTGGGAGAATTTGCGGCGACGCATGCGGGACACAGGACAGAAGGGTGGCGGGTGTGCGCGCTCGCGCACCGGCAATAAATACGTCTCGTGTCCATAATCAAAGCGATAGACATCGGGGGGGCGGTTTGTCGTGTGTTTGTGTGCGCGCGCTGGCGACGGCACGAAGTTCGGGCATTCGTTTCGTGTGTTTGCGCATCGTATTAATTTCGTCCGTGCGACCGCATCGACAGCCGGCACTTTTCCCCCATTGCCAACCCCAACCCCGCGCAACCCATCCCACCCCACCTCAACATATTATTACATTTACATTACCGCGCGCCACAAATTTACAGATAATCACAAAATTGAATTATAACCAGCGGCGGCGGTGTAATTGATAAATGCGTCACGTGACTTGCAGTGTGGCGGACATACGCACACATACATACACACACACATACACACACGCGCCCACACAACGCCACCAAATTGGTTTTAATTCCATCATTCATCCACTTAGCCGCACGTCATCTTCGTGCGAAATCACAATTTCCCCGGGCTGGTCCGCATGAATAAGTATCATAAAGCCGGCTGGGATGGCGGAGCGAATTAAGTAAGCACACACACGCACACACACATAGACGCACACATAAGCGTATATACATAGATATATCGCTTGTGGAGCGCATAGAGCATATATGTAAACGCCTGCGCCTGGGGCACGCAGGCGAATTAAGTGTTTAATCATGCTTAATTGTTGATTCACACATTGGTGCTAATCGCGCTCGCGCGGCGGCAGCGGCGGCATACGCATGAAATTGCCCATTAGACGAATGATAAACGAGTGCGTTGTCTTGTCTTCAGTCGACATCGTCAATGAGCAATTGTCGCAGCCTACACGCAGCCGACACATAATGCAATGCGTAATGCCCTTTTTTATTTCTCTTTATATCGACGCGTGGAATACATTATGCCGATTAATAATTTTGTTGTAATTTAATAAGTGCATACCGCGCGCCACGCCATGCCCCAACTATGTGAGGGGTGAGGTCAATATTAATAACGTAAATTTTAATTCAATTTTGATAAGACTAAATTAATTCGGCACGCTTATGTGAATAATTGATGCGTTTTCAAGAGCATTTCCCACACTGCATCAATGATAAACGTTTAATGCTTAATGTCTAAACAGTTTACTCTAAAAACTATTTTTGGAATAAAATATTTGATACTAGAGTATAAGCCTGCGCGATGCGCAGTTTGAGTTTAAAGTTAATTAATAACGTGCAAACGCCCCTTACCTTCTACTATTGATAAATTATATTGATCTCAATTTTGTTATTTTCGTAAATTTGTGATATACGAAAGATAGAGATCTCTTAAGGAGGTAGACCACTTTTTTGAAATGTTGATATTTTTTTATGTCATAAATCGAAGGCTATAAGTCTCTAGAATATGTTGTTGAAAGGATTTTTCAAAATTGATATTATTTTCGGAGGTATGGTTTAGTTTCAGTAATGTGGTATTTAAACCGATGCACACACGCTTGTTGGTGGGGATGCCGGGCGGTCTGTGCTTACGGGCGAGCGCGCGTTGCCGCAGTGGAATGCAATGTTTATTTACAGTAAGGTATACAATTTCCTAAGAAATACAATGCACGCAGTGATAGAATATGGATTACGCAAGATTATGACTATTGTCGTAAAAATATGGGTTAAAACCCACCGTGCCGCGCGTAACTT
>JAODGA020037247.1:0-10375 GCA_027574885.2 Drusilla canaliculata | reverse complement strand
GTGTGTGTGTGTGTGTATGCCTGCGTGTATAGATATTGTAGCGTGGTGCGCCCGAATCTACAAAGCCCACGGAGCGAAACAAGCCGTGACGAAATTGGCATGCCGACGATACGAGCAAGCAAGGCGCACGCCATCGCATGCGCCGGAATCCCCGCGATATTACGAATGTACAAAAAGCCACTTCGGAAAACCTCTCAAGATATTAATAAGATCAAGCCTGCATAATGTAGCGCGGCGTGTAGAAAACATGTACATTATGTGTTATTTGCGTCCGAAATGTCTTTATTACGATATGACGGAATATTATATCGAGGGGAGATTGATATCTTCGAGTAAGTGTAGGAAGCTCTTTTTCAATTCTTCACCAGGAAACCAGAATCCTGTTTCATTTAGACCGACTTTAGAAAACATAATTCTTTAAGTAGATAAGTACTTACAATTTTAGATTCATAACTTTATGAGTCACATACGAAGACCAGAGGACCAACGAAGCAATTTTTTTTCAGAAGATTTAGCAGATCAGCGCGCTAGAGTTTAGAGTACAAGCAAAACGAGTACTACAAATTAGCATCTCCATCAATTGGGTTCTTTTCTATAGCAGCGTTCAAACCAAACTTGCTTTGTTTGTAGCGTGTTCTTTATTTGCATTTGATTGAGGGCGTTAAAGAGCCTTCTAGCTACTTACGTACGCAACAAAAATTTGGTGTAAACGCACGCATTCCATTTGGATAAAATTCAATACCAATTCGTAAAAAATTGTCAAAAATCGTAAAGATTTTAAACAACAACAACTTGGCAATTCATATCCTTACAAGTTTTGAAAAAACTTTTATTCTGCTTTGTTTTGGATGTTTAGCGTCACTCGTTAAAAAAAATAGACGTTATTACATTGCTTATTGATGAGTTATATTTCAATTTCAAGCGAGGTATGTGAAAAAATATAGAACTTACATCTATATACATAAAAGAAGAAGTGTATGTAATTACACTTATAACTTTGGAACAGCTAGACCGATTTGAGTCATTTGAGAAAACCAGAGGACCAACAAAGCAATTTGAAACCTTTTGAGAAGGTTTAGCAAATCAGCGAGTTTAGAGTACGAGCAAAACTAGTACTACAAATTAGCATCTCCACCAATTGGGTTCTTTTCTATAGCAGCGTTCAAACAAAACTTGCTTTGTTTGTAGCGTGTTGTTTATTTGCATTTCAATGAGAACGTCAAAGCGTCTACTGTGGTGTAAACGCACGAATTCCATTTGGATAAAAATCAATACCAATTCATGGAAAATCGTCGAGAATCGTCAAGATTTCAACCAATAACAACGTCGCAAATCATATCCTCACTAGTTTTGAAAGAACTTTTATTCTGCTTTGTTTTGGATGTTTATCGTCACTCGTTAACAAAAATAGACCTTACTACATTGTTTATTGAGTTACATATTAATTTTGAGCGAGAAATGTGAAAAAATATAGAACTATATCTATATACATAAAAGAAGAAGTGTATGTAAGTACACTTATAACTCAGGAACAGCTAGACCGATTTTGGTATTTTTTTCTGTGCTGCATATTTATTAGTCTAACGAATAAAGTGTATTAAAAACAGATAACTCAAAACCGGTTAAACGTATATTTACAATTTTTTGAATGTTAAATTTGTGTATGTTAAGAGAAGGATTTTAAATGTGTCTGTCAGACCTATCGTAAGGAGAAATTAACCAATTTTTATGATAATTTTGTTTTTTGATGTTAATGTAAAAAATTTGAATTCCATTTTTGTATAAACTTTGTTTGAAACAAAGAATAGTATGATTCTTTGTTTCAAACAAAGTTTATACAAAAATTGTTAATTTGTTGTTAATTTGTTAAAGACTTTAAATAACTGCACTTATCAACAGCTATTTTCGCAGCACAAAACATGGCATAATTGATGCGCTATTAATTATTCCCATTTATCAGCGCACAATTTTTATGAATGCTACATGTGGGCGCATGCTGGAGGAAAAAGAGCGTAAACACAACGGTATACATAAGCACACACACATACACACTCATGAAAAAGCAGAGGGTGGCGCTAGTGTCGATACCAGCTGGCGCGAACAACATCATGAAAAGCTTTTTAATTAATTACCCACCAGCCGCGCGCGTTTTATCAGCGGCGCGCTCTTTTATTAGCCCACTTTTCTTTGTTCGCACTTTTCTTATTTTGCCCCTCTTTCTCTCTTCCCCTCTGCCCACCACGCTGACGCACAATAAATTCCGCAGCCCCGCTTTCAATAATCGGCCGCCAGGCTGATTGTCTCGCTGCGGTTCATTTAATCGCGCGCTGCTTGCTTACGGGTATTATGCGCGCCCGTTGATGCAAAAGAAACGCGGAAAAACGCACGGCGCGCGGCGTTTGTTTAGGACCGAAAACTTTCAAATGTGCCGACTCACGGCCGTTGCGCCGTGCGCATGATGATGAAAAACGGCGGCGCTGCGCCGCCACAATAGCTCGCACATACACACGACGTGGGAATAAAACGGATAACTTTATCGCGTAATCAGCGCGCGAGCAAAGTTTCCCGCACAAGCGCGCACGCGAGTCGCGACAGATCCGCGCAGAATCTACATACTTAGTCAACATTCATCCCCGCGCCGTAGGACGCGTCGCGGTGGGCTGCAATTGCTGCTACATCAACTCAGCCGGGGTGATGGAAGGGGTGGGAATGGAGAGGGAAGGAGGGAAGGGGGATAGGGAGTAAGTTGCGGGGGTGGTTGCGCAATTGCCTGATTGCCGCCGTCCCCATTCGCGACTCACACCACCTCACACGAGCACAGCGCACACAATTGCGTCCTCGTCGTACCGACGACCCCCGGAGACAATTTAAACCCCGCCGCTTAGCAATCGCGGGGCGACATCGCGACCGAGATGGATTTATTCCATCGGTTAGCGCAACGCAAGAGGAGAGGGGGAGTGCACGGATAAAGATTTCGCTGAAAACGTGTGCTTAGGAATACATTGAATATAAAGATGGATGGAGGTGGGCGCAGGGGCGCATAATATGAGGACGACCGTCGTCTGAGGTTAATTGAAGGATAAGAGGGGCGCGCACCATTTGAGGGATGTGGGGGTGGTAAGTGCACGGCCGCCCGTTCCACGCGCCGGAGCGAATAAGTGCGGAAAGATAAAGACATACAGAGCGCATTCATTCCGCTGAATGGATGTGCGAAGTTGCGCAAGCTTTATTAGGCGCGCGCCCGAGCAAACAAACGCGCGAACTAAATGAAAATGTTTCGCAATGAAGCGCGCGCGCGCTGCAATTAAACATACTTGGCGGTTTAGTTATTGGATAGGAAAAAAATTGGCACCAAGACAAATGCAAACGCCAAGCACTCTGGGCGTTTCAATCAAAACTTTCGCTAGCAAATATTTGCATTATCAATGTAATCGTCTAGCCTGATTTGGGTTGGCTAAGTTGCGTTCTGTTGGAGTAGATTGTATTGGTACCTATTCAACTCAATCCAATTCCAACTCAATCCAATTCAAACTCAGTCCAATTCTAATTTAGTCCAATTCTAAGTCAGTCCAGTTCCAACTCAGTCTAATTTCAGCTCAGTCCAATTCCAACTCAGTCCAATTTTAACTCAGTCCAATTTCAACTCAGTCCAATCTAATACAGTTCAATTTAGGCAACTCTAAAGCAATTCAACACATTTCAATCTACACATAATCTAATGTATCCTGACTTGCGTTGACTAAGTTGCGTTCTTTTGGAATAGGTTGTATTGGTACTTATCCTCAGTTTAATTCCAACTCTGTTCATTCTAACACTGTTCAAATCAAGCAACCCTAAATCAATTCAACACGTTTCAATCTATACCTAATCTAGTGTAGTTTGACATGCGTTGACTGAGTTGCGGTCTATTAGAATAGGTTGTATTGGTACCTATCCTCCGTTCAATTCCAACTCAGTTCAATTTCAGCTCAGTCCAATTCTAACTCAGTCCAATTTCAGCTCAGTCCAATTCTAAATCAGTTCAATTCCAACTCAGTCCAATCGAACACGGTTCAAATTAAGCAACCCTAAATCAATTCAACATATTTCAATCTATACCTAATCTATCCTGACTTCCGTTGACTAAGTTGCGTTCTCTTGAACTAGGTTGTATTGGTAAGTATCCTCAGTTCAATTCCAACCCAGTCTAATTTAAACTCAGTCCAATTCCAAGTCAGTTCAATTCCAACTCAGTCTGATGCCAACTCAGTCCAATCTAACACAATTCAATTTAAGCAATTTAACACATTTCAATATACACCTAATCTAGTGTAACCTAGTGTATTCCACTCTAATTGACTGTACCCTACAATCTATTCCAAGTCAGTTCAATCTGTTTTAACAGAATTCAACTCAATCTACGTAAATCAAATCAATTCAGTTCATTTCAAGGCAACCTAGAATATTCCAATTTAACCCAAACTAATTCATTACATTTCAAAGCAACCGAATTCAACCTAATTGGGTTGCTCTGGTCTAACTCCAACTCTGGTCTAACCTAACAAACCTAGTAACTGAAACTACTTGATGACGTTTTATTAGTAATAAATTCACTACTGTTCAAATTTGATCTCAACGAAAACATTTTTTAGTCATTATGGTGTATAAGCTGGTATTGCACGAGTGAGACTGGCAACAAGAAGAGAAACACACGCTCGTGCAAAACAGCTGCCTGGCAGTCGCGACCATTTTAACTTAATACCATTGGAAGGCGGTCGAATATCCTTGGCGGCGCGCGGCTTCTTAGCGCTTAGCTGAAGAAACAGGTCTTCCCTCAGCCGGTCGGCGTCTGCTAAAAGGATTCACCGAGAGCGGCGCGCTTATATCCATCCAACGCTGAAGGCAAGCAGTATTATCGTGGGTCATGATTAAATTAAATTAAATTTAAATTATACACGTTCGTCGTGCTACCGCCGCCGCCAGTGGCATGTCCTAGGCCCTTGGATATTCATGAAAACGGCGTGCGACATTGGTGCATCTTTTCTGCTCCTGCGAGAATGTACTCTGTATCTTTCTGCAATTTATTTATTTCAGTCTTCAGAAGTAATTTTCCGACGACGCTTGTAAGTATTTGCTATGTGAGTGAAGTTAAAAAATATGCGCAAGTCACATGACCTTGTCTAACCTAACCCAACCCAACCTAACCTCAACATAACCTAACGGAAACTAACCTAAGTTTGTTTAATTTGTTTTAACAGAATCTAACTCAAACAACATAAACCAAATTGGCTTCTAACACAACCTTCTTCTTCTTCTTCTTCTTCTGACTCTACAATCCGCTAACGAGTCTTGGCCTTCCCCAATTTCCTCCTTGATTCATTCCGATCCCTTGCATGTCTTCTCCATTTTGTTGACCTCAAGAGCTGCCTAGAGTCATGTTTTCCCTCTTCTTCCAATTTTTTTCTTCACATCATTTCAACTCATTCCATTTTAAAGCAATCCAACTCAACCTAATTTAACCTGGGCTATCTAAATAATCCAAAGAAGTTCAATCAAATCGTGCCATTTCAAACCAAATCAACCTAACTTTGTGAAAACCATAACATTATTGATTCCACTCTTTAGGAAAACACAGCTGAAGAACATAGAATGAAAAAAGAAGCAGCAAGAAAACGATAATGGGTGGGTGTAGATTGTCGAGTGGATTATTCCAAAACTTGTCGTTTGTGTGCCAGTCTGTGCATGTGGGTGTGCTTTTTTCAGCTTGTACCCAGTTCGCCCAGTTTGTATATCGGTGGTTAGTCGGTTATCCCGTCGTCCTGTTATTCCTGTTATACCCTTTTGTAATACTTTTTCCATGACCGCTCCTCACACCCGCGCGCGCTCCTCGAGTGAGATCGGCGCGCCCGGGCTCCACTCGCTCGGGTATCCGGTTGCTGTACATTTGAGTGCATCCTGTTGGCGCAGCGCTCCGTTCCATCCGTTCCAATTTTCTTTTAATTTCGTCTCTCGTGCCGCAACCCCATGCCGGACGCGCGCCTTTTTGCCACTCACTGCACCGTCGCGTGGCCTCGCACTCTGGCTGTGTGTTTCGGTTTTAATTTTCGTGCACACAACAATTATCCGTGTTCCCGCGTAAAATATGGAAGCAGCTAAACAAGGCCCAAACGTTTTGCGTTTGCATGAACAAGCCTGACTCCATCCAAAAGTCGGCCCGTTCCAAAATTCGATTCCGTTTACGTGTTTCACTTATTTGTTGTCATTGCGTCCGAAGGCCGAGTTTTGCGGGGAAGTTTTGCGCGCGTCCGCTGAGACTGGAAGCCGGGTGGAGCATCCACCCTCTACCTCAACCTCCCAAACACCCCCCCGCCGACTCCGAAATAAGAAAGTCTCGCCGAAGTGATGCGCAATAGGAAAACTCGCAATACAAAATCCGAGACGTGCAGGATGTGAAATGCGCGCATCGCATGTGGAGAGTCCATTTCCTATTTCCGGTCGCCCCAACCCCTCCTCGTTTCCCCCGCATACTTCCAAACAAATCGCAACAAATTCATTGCGCGTTTCTGCGTTGTTTCGTCCGCTGATTCGTTTCTTTTACCACTTAGTGCGCGCCTCATCCCACCGCCGCTTAACTACTCCGCCCGACGCGCTAAACTCCTCGATCGTCAGTATGCGACTGGGCAGTTTACGGCGGTGTGGGGTGGCAGGAAACGGAACGCCTGTCCAGAGCGCACGCGGCTATATTTAGAAACTTGCAATTCCCACACGGCCACTGCTGAATCCGATATTTCTATAAATTTCCGTCTTTAAATCCCCGCCAAAACACTGGGCCGGCAAACTGCACCACATGTGGAAATCAATACGTCTAAATCATAGCCTCCGGCTGTGCCACTAGCGGAATTTGCTCAAATGTTGCTCAATTTGTTTATTCAGTACACGCTATAAAGATCGGCAGCTGTGGCGCATAAGCCGACGTACTGTGTTTGCCCGTTGCTCGTTACATCTATTTGCTTGTGGATTTTCAAAAAAACCGCTGAGTTGCAACACCCTTCTAACACCCCCCGCAACATGTGCATCCATGCATCTAGTGCCGTAGAAAGCGTCGAATGCAATTTCCTGATTGAAACCAAATAAGTAACAGCTATTTAAAGCCAACAAAAAATCTTTCACACCAAGTATACAAATTGCATTTTGCCCCCAAACAAACATGTTTTATCATAATCTAATTCTACATGATTGCATAGAAATATAGAAATTCAATAACAATGAAATTTAATCTCGAATAAGCTGCTGCCAAAACTTGATGAAGTGAATGTGAAACATTCCAAACATTTGCGGTACCTGCCAGCTGAATTTTAATCCGAAATTCATTTCGGATAAGGGCTGCATTATGCCACGTATTTAAACTTTTTTTTGTTAACTGTGCTTTAAATCTGTATGATGTGTTTATTAAAGCTCCCAGTTCATTTGCATAATTTTTGTTATTGATGGACTCGCCAAAATATTTTAAATTGCCGGAGTTCTCCTAATTGGTTTGTTATTGTTTCGAAATGAGGCATGTGGGCGTTGTTTTGAGGGGCGGATTTTTTGGATTTATATCCGCCTCATCCTCCAACCCATCAGAGCGTATTGTCTGCAGCGAGTCAATTCCAGCTTCCCGCATTTCTTATTGTAATTTTTAAATTTCGTCGGAATGCCGCCATTGTGAGCGCGAGTTTGGAAGTGGCGTATTGTTTCCCGCCAATTTTTCGCAGATTGTAAATGGCGCGCGCGCGGCATCGTCGTGGCGTTTTTTTTATTAATTTCCTTCAGATTTACAGCGCAGCCTGCAGGTATTGTCTGCTGCACTTTCACCCCAGCGTTTAATGGCAAAACCCATTAGCGTTTTGCAATTTTTCCTACCATCGAGCGTGCTGTCATTGTTTATCCGTACAATGTTTTATTTATTATTCGCGCTTTATATACCTACGTATCGAGTTGCTTACACTCATGTTCATTATGCACAATGGGGGGCAGCAAAGTTGTTGCACTCCACACCGCGCTTGTACACCGCCGGCCATCCGGTGACAATGCGTGCGCCAAATACAACCGCAAAAGCTGCTGCTCTTCAAACAATCAAACAATCACGGGGCGCAACAAAAGTGGCGTGTTTTTGCATTCGCAAATCATGCGCCACGCTCTCGATGGCTTCGTGTTTCCCACCGACGTTGCGTTTGTTAGCCGGCAATAATAGCGAACAACAAACAAAAATTGAACGAATAGGGCACTTATTTGCCTACGTGCGTGCCTCCCCTCCTCTCGTGCGCAATAAATTCACGCCAAGGACCATTGCGCTGTAATTGATACAAAGCTGAAAGTCACGCAAACAAGCCGCGCGCAACGGTGCGTATTTACTCATTATACCCACAAAAAGCAAACCAAATATTATTCGAACAAGACGTGGGAGAACGGGGTAGGGGGTGGGACTGCAGTCGTGCGCGAGAATCGGAACAGCGTGCAAAACATCGAGGGTTGTGTGGATTTTTATTTATTCCATTACGGCGTGTGTTTGCGTTGGCCGGGCGGATGCTACATGGCGTGATATCAATCAATCATATATCGCGCGGAATTATTCTAAATGTCCATTCTAACAGCCCGCCCCCCCACTCACACCCCACTTCCAACTCATAGAGCTGCGATCAAGCGTCCACAACACTCACCCAACAGCAGCGTCGGGCATACGTGTCTGCAGTTCTGTTACATTTGTAGATCGGTTACATTATTCCACACGCGCACACTGCTTGACATTCCGCATAACCAGCTGACAAATAGATGAATAATTAAATAATGGTACAATGGGATATGGACATTAGGCTCGCTGGTCTATTGCCCGTTTTAGTAGCTCGTGAATCATGAAGGGATACATTATTCCGTAACAAATCGTTGAAAAGAGTTAACTTTGCCACGTACTTCCGGCCCGAAAAACATGGTTAATTATTTAAATCACATTCAACGCTTAATCAATTTCGACGCCGTGTGGGATGTGCACACACATCAACGAATAGTGGCGCAAACATGGGAAATTAATTCCCGGCGTTAAAAATGGAATTGTTATGTTAATTGGAGGTGTTTTTTTTTCCTGCTGGACACACAGATCCATTAAGGGCACGCTAGCTCGATGTGCTGAGGATGAGTGCGAATTTCACCGGCGGCATGTGGAATGCCATTGGGCGCACGCATCAGCACGGATACGGCGACAATTTATCATTCTTCCTCGCGCAGTGCGTGCTGCGGCTGGCGGTGGACGTGGTGAGCGCGACGAGCGTGGTGAGCGTGTTTGCGCGCACGCCCCTGCTGGCCGCCGCAGAATGCGGCCGCCTGATGAAGTTCGGCGTCACGTTCGCGCACGGCGATTACGCGCGCGGATATGAACCCGTCTACATGAACGACTTCCGCTTCTACACGGACGTTTATCTCATCGGCGTCGGCGACGACGTGGCGGCGCTGGAGCGCTTCGTGAAACAATTATACGCCGCCCAGCTGATATTGAATCCCGACCGACAGACCTTCATCTTCGTGCTGGCGGCGGCGGCGGCGATGCAGCGGCGCGAGACGGACGGCAGGCACGCGACGCAATTCGAGCGATTCTTTCGCGCCGCCTCCGCCTACGTCTTCGAGTTCGTTGTCATCGTGGCGGATCGATTTGGACGCATTCATATGCCTGAGGAGGATGGCGTCGGCTACTATTATTGGAATTCCTGCTTGCGCCGGCCGCGGCGGATCGCGGACGTCCGGCTGTCGAAAGTGCAGCTGCGCGAGCACTTCACTAATGGCAGGCTCTGTCCGCCGAAGACGGACCGGATTCGCGTGCGCCTCAGCGTGTGGGCGCCGTTCGTCGACGCCGACACGCCGGCAGGTTCTGCGAACTTCACCGCCGGCCTCGACATTCAGTTGATCACGTCCATCGCGCGCCAGCTGAATGTGAGCGTCGAGTTCAGCAACTCGCCGGGCGGGTGGAGCGAAGACTTCCACAATGCCACCACGGCAAATAATTGGAAGGCGCTGCAGGTGCAGGACGTGGACTTGGTGCTCTCATCCACCATCACCACCCGACGGCGCTATAAACACTTCCATCCATCCGCCGCCTACTTCCACGATTCAGACGGCTTCTGTGTCCCGATAGCCCAACGCATACCGCAGTACATGAAGTGGTTTGATGTGTCCGATATCTACATAGCTCTATTTGTAGCATATATCTTCTTTGTACCAGTGGCCTATTTGTTTGCAAGGCGGACCAATCCCACAGAGACCATCTACCACGTAGCCCTGTACTGCTACGCGGTTCTGTGCAATCTATCAAGTCCACGGGTGTTACAAGGAGAGCTCGTACGTTGGATCTTCATGGGAGTTTGTATGG
>JAODGA020037214.1:0-12426 GCA_027574885.2 Drusilla canaliculata | reverse complement strand
GGTCAAAAATAGGGTAATTTTAAAATTAAAAATGACAAATTATATGAGGTATGGTGTAATTAGAAAGCAAATGTTGAGTTATATTTAGTCTTGATATATTTGATAATATATCAATCACGGATCACGGTGACCTTGAAGGTAAAAGGTCAGGTCATTTTGAAATTTCAAAATAAAATAAATTCCGGGTGAAACCGGATTTTTCAGCTAGTTATCTATAAAAAGAAATTATTCTATTAAAATTATTTTTTGCCAAATCAACTGATAGTGAAGCCTCTTAAGTTGGAAAATTAGATCAGGAGAAGAGTGTTTAACAGATTAGAACAATACAATGAACAATGGCTGCAGGACACCGATAGCCAAATGATCATCTTCAACAGTATAATTCACATGGTAGGAAAGAGGAGAATACCTTAAAACCTAAAAAGTAATAAAGAAAACAATGTTATATGATAATTTTATTATATCGAAGCATGGCAATTATAAGTAATGTTAATAAATCTTCGATAATTTCCAGTATTTCTCTGTAGGAACTCGTGGGCATTGCATTGCCGCCAATTCGCCAGCGATTGTTGTGCAGTGCTCTCATAAAGATTACACGCCTAAAGCGCGCATAAAGAAGCAAATGTTTGAAAATCTGTTATTAGCCGTCCCTTTATTATTTGATATGAAGGCACCGGGTCGTTACAACAAATCGTTACAACAATCAAGCGTGGCGGCGCGCAGTTTCCACAAGAGTGCATCTCACATATGGCCATCGTCGGCGCGTAGTTCACTCGATGCGCGTATGTCGTCGCGTTTCTTTTTCCACACTTTTTCTCTTCTCTCCTGCTCCTCTCAGTTTTTGTCTATTTATTTCCCCACATGCTTTGCCAGCCAGCACGGACGTTTCGGTACGGTCATGGTAGTCGAGTGCCGTTAAGCGCTTGCCACAGTTATTGGGTGGATCTCATTGCTCTATTTGGATTTGATTCGATTTTAAGTAGAATTACATTTACGCTTTGTTACTGGAGCTAACAATACATGAAAATGATGCATGCGCAAAACGCCATCGTAACAGGCATACGCTTTTTCAGATTAGAGGAGAGAATGTGACTTGTTGTTGGCATACGCAGTGTAATCGTTTACAGGCCTTTTTGCAACAGAAAATTACGTACATAATTACTCGAATAAATAATTACCAACTATGAAATGTATTCGGCAGAGAAACACATTGACTTTCCAGCGATGAAAGTTGATTTATTACAAACGATGGTCGATTATTATTAGGCGGTTCGTTGCGCTACACTGTTTGGGTTTAACAATTGCTTGGTAATATTGTCATCATTTGTTAAATTTTAACGTAACTTTGAACTCTGGAAAGGTTACTTACCAAGGTTATTGTGACATCACTTCTTGACATTGAGGAGCAATCACAATAATGTTGATTACAAGTAACCAACTTCTAGGTCCAATTTTCTTAAAATCTATCGCGTGTTTTTGAAATGAAACACTTTTATAGGCGCGTTTGGTGTGAATTTTGAGAAAATTTGAATGACTCTAGCATGTAAACTATGAGACTTGGATAACTGTGTTAGGTGTCAGCGGACTTTTTTTCTTAATCAGGAAGTGAATATCAAATAATTATAATGTTAATAGTTTAGCCAAAAATCGCAATTTTTCAAGTCGTATTTTTGACAAATTTTGATTTTTGAGCAACTGTGAATGACTCTAGCGGGCAAACTATAAGATTAGGAAAACTGTGTTAGATGTCAGCGGACGCGGCGTCTTTTTCTCAATCAGTAAATGAGTACCAAATAATTATTATGTTAATCGTTTAGACAAAAATCGTTATTGTTCAAGTTGTGTTTTTAATAAATTTTCAATTTTTTTAAATATTTGGCCAATTTTTATGACTGCAGCGTTTCCTTTTTTAAACAGCGAGTGAAATTAAATTTGTGCAATTGTGAGTGGATAACCAATAATCGAACATTTCCAAGTCGTGTTTTTAACCAGTTTTGATTTTAATCAGTTTAATTATTGAATAAACTAAACGTTGTGTAAGGAGTGTCATTGAATTAAAGAATGCCAGAACTGTAATAGGAAAACCGAAATATAACATGCACAAATTCAAGAAACTTGATAACTCATTTACATATTAAGAAATTTAAAATTTGCTTAAGTTGTAGTAGGAAAACAGAAATGTGACATGGTAAATATAAGAAATTCGATATGGCAAATTAGCGCATAAAGATATTCATAAATTGTTCATGTATTAGGAGAACAGAAATCTCACATAGCATATACCACAAAGAGAAAAGAGTAGTTTAAACTTAGAAAATTTGGGCCGGAGAACAAGTAGCTTGGTAGTCCGGTGGGTTGGTCGCTGGGTTTCCAGCGAAGTATAATAGTATGCTTACAGCCACGTCGACCCGAATATGGTATAACAACATATGGGATTTGTTTCCTCAGATGTTGCCTATCATAAAGCAATAAACCAAAAATAAGAAATAACAAATAACTATGTAAAAACCAAAATAAATGTAACAATGTACTGATCAACAAATTATCTGTAGTAAGCTTACTAAATATGTAAGTACATATATGTATGTACCAAAAGTATCAAGTCTTGAAATTGAAATTTGCGAGGTTTCCAATCCGGCGTCCCGGGTTCAAGGCCTGGTCGCCGAAAATCTCTCTTGTGTAAAATACCAAAAATTCGAGAATTCTATAGAAGATACATTGACAATGAACAGCAACGAAAGAGACACCAGAGGGTGGTGACCGCAGAAAAAGAAGAAGTAGAAGTCCCGTTAGAAAATACGAGAATGGAACTTAGAAACCTTTTGCGGAAGATTGTCATTCGTGTTCGTTATGTGGGGAAAAATTTGATCAGGTGGTTGCCGCCTGCCTGCGTGGCCCCGTGGTTAGCCTCGCCGTCTGTCACGCAGGACACCCGGGTTCGATTCCCGACATTCCCGACTGCGGCGTGTGCTCGAGGACAAAGCAAGCGGCGCCTTCGGCGCCGCTAAGTAGTTACATGATAGTGACCATTCCATTTTGTTAACACATTTTTTCAAAAAAATTAAATTTAAATAAATACAAATCACACTCTCGTGGGACTTCTTTCAAAACTCCAATTTCACTTTACCGGGACTCGAACCCGGGCCGCCTGTGTGAGAAGCACACGCTCTAACCACTAAGCCACGGTGTTGTTGCTGTTGCAAGTCGAAACGCAATATATAAAGTACCCTTTGATATATTACCTCATATATCATATGTAGATGAGATCGGTTCTTATCATTTCAATCCAAGGAATTCTAGGAAAAAAAGTCTTTATAACAATTAAATGACAATAAAATTGACATCCCAAACACTTAACTAATACTGTAGCCAATAATCACAGAACGCTTAAGAACATCGAATTGCAACAAAAATAAACATCAATAATTTACAAAATTGAGTACCCAAAACCCACCCAAGCTATGTAGTGTATGTAGTTTCGTCAAGATGAATTGATTTTAGAGCTGACCCCTGACGCTGATGTTGCAAGAAGCAATATCGAAAATGACAGTCGTATAGTCATTTAACTACACGCAATAAGTCAGCACTTCATAAACTAGGACTGCGACTAGGATGAAATCGTATGGAAAGCGCTACCGATGTCTATCGGCATGCTGCCACTCAGCGACGAGTCGATTGCACCTAATTGAATTTGTTGATTAATGTTTTCGGAATACCTTCATCGTTGCGCGCACGCAGAGTGCCTTCCTCTTAATTATTTTCCACACTGCGACCCAAATGCGTTTAATTACAATAATCTTATATAATATCACTCCGCGTTTGTACGGTCGGCACTTTTTGCACGTTTACGCATAAAACTGACGCGAAACGCCATCCTTTCTAATCGGTTCCTTCGCGAACTTCTTGTTTTCTTTGAAATGCATTGTAATTAGCAACAAAGTACGTTTTAATAACATACCATTAAACGCAAGACTATATTTAATTATTTACTTGTTTGGCTGTGCTCAGGTAACACACATTAGCATAAACCACTTTGATTGAATTATTGAAATTTTGCATTGTGCGCGATTCATGTGTGAGAATCAGGACTCGTATAAAACTACGAATACAGATAGATACAATCAGTTTACTGGTTGTACTTTTAATTACGCTCATGAGTGGATACTTTGTCTGATGAGAGGACAAGGTAGTCTTTGTTTTGAAATATGTAGATTAGCATAATTTCGAATCATCATTATGAGTTGACCGAAGTTGCACTTCAACATGCAAGTGTAAATTGGTTTCAATAATAAACTAATGTTTCCTCAAAATTTATAGCTTTTTTTTTATTTATGCGATATATATCTGATTAATTAAATGAGAGCATTTTCAAGAGTCATATTGTCTTTTATACAAGTTTCCTGAAATGCAATTATATTTTAGTATCTTTGAATCTGTATTTGGGCACCACCGGTACTTGTAGAAGCAGGAAATGTGCAGCAAATTGCCACAAGGGCGCAATTGACTTCGAGGCGGTCCGATCACAATCACTTGAGTACCTGCGTAAAACTAACCGTAAAACGCGTACATTCTGCGCTTTGTGCGGAGAAGTCATTTAATTTTCAGCGTGTAAATCGGTAGTTAAGTGCAATACATTCAGCAACCATTAAATTAATGCTCACAGTATAAACGTACAATGATGTACTATTTAATGATCCAATATATAAACCACTAACTCAGTTAACGATTGGTGAAAATAAGTTTCGTCTAACGACTGTTGTTTCCACATCTCAGTCCCCTAAATAAGAGAAGAGGAACTGTAAAAACACAGTAGCATAATGTGGACACTGATGAAACAATAATCAAATCATGCTCGCACAAATTTACGTAATGTATAATTGAATTCGCATGTTTCCCACGTGCACGACATCTCATTTTCGTACAGCTAGCTTCTGAAAGGTGTGGCAGTGAATGAGAGAATTTCATCCGAATCTAATTGAAACGTTTACGTCCAAAATGTGCGTGCGTATGTTCCGACGTCGCGGCTTCCGTTTTTCGGTGTCCACTAGTATTGCATATATTTCAGCGCAATTAGCGACCTGTCTCAGCGACTTGCGCATGAAATTTGCTGGATAAACACGGCTTAATTGTGCGCGGCCGCGAGGATCTCGTGTGCATCGTTACAACCAGAAACAAACGAGATCGCAGCGCAATTAGCCGCGAAACAGGCCCCTGTAAATGAATCACAAAACATATGTATGAATGACCGAGCGAAATTACGCACACGAGTTTCGTGTTTTATTGCGCTCACTCGAATTTCGAGTCGTGCCATCGCATTCGCGGTACGCGTAATGAGACATTGTCACAAATAAATTGTCGACATTCGCAACGACTAATTCGGTTTGTTTATAGTCCGGATGTAACTGTACGGCGGTGGTTAGTCGTCTAAGAGGACAGCCAATCACCTGATCGTGCTAAGTTCTAAATCACTATGGCTGTTCAACCAGTTTGTTTTAAATGATGTAAAATTATGCGTTTTCATTGATTTCTTTGACGATGCGATAAATCGTGCTTTGAGAGAGTGTTGGGCACATGTTACAATTTTTTTGCGAGTTCTTTTGCAGCGACACCTGGCCGTGTGACATAATTTGCGCGTGACGCATCTGCAAAACGCAACAGTAACGAGTTTCTCATCAGACTAATTGCAGGGCATGTAAAGCGGCGCAATAAAAGCGTATTTTTAGCTTTGTAACCAGGTGTTGATTTGACATGACGCTAACAGCGTTCAGCACGGCGCGGCAATTTCACGATGCTTCATTTTTTACAAGAATTTCGCATTTAATTCGTGCAATTAATTCGTGATTAATATGCTAACGAGGGGATTAGCCGAGTAAAAGTGTACTGAAATGCAGAGATGTGTGGATGACTCTCACTGCGTTGAAATGAAATAATTATTAATAATTATAACGCGGTATGCAATTGACTTGTACAAAACGCGGCATTGCGTTTGATATGTTTATGATATCTGAATATCAAGATGCGTTTTTTTTCTAGTGTAACTGGTGGAATTTTATCGTCGAAGATTAACCCAAATTGAAGGAAAAAGATACATTTTTTGTGTATCATTTTATGTGAAAAATAATCCAATAAATTCAAAAAGTTGAAATTAAAAATTACGACGAAACACACTTAACTAACTCTAAATTAAAAATAATGTTATTAACATGTATTTACGTAATTATTAAATGTTATTTAAGTTTTCAATGGTTCTTCAAAATCCAGTTATTTCAGGTTTGGGTTGTGGAGAGTTTCAACCAGAACTAATTTTATACTGCGTATAGACAACAATTTTTCTGAAACACTAAAAAATTCAAAACTTATTCAAATCTTGTTGATTAACTGAATCTTTCAAATATAACTAATTTTAATTTCAAATAAAGAAGTCATAACCTGACGCTTTTTGATAGGTTTATGATGTCATTTTATTGCTGGAGATTAACCCAATTTGAAGGTGTCCCTTCATTTTTCAGGTGTGCGTCAGACATTGGAGACATTGGAACTCCGACATTGGAACGAATGGAAGAAGTTCAAACCACGGCAAGACACAAAGCGCCCAGCCAAATTTCCAGCGGAGGCGGTTAAAATGCCCGCGATTAAATCGTAATTTGTTTTCAATTGAAATCGAGTTGCGTCATGCGTGGAATGCATCTGGCCGACTCTAATGTGGGCATAATAATATGAATTTAACACTTTTTTAATGTGGCCAGCGCACGAAATCAATTAACCAACTCGCACACGCAGAAGAACAATCATAATCAGATATTAAATGCATTTTTCTGGCAATCAACAAAACGAACTTTTTAACGTTTTCCAGCAATACGCGCTTGTAATATTTTAGAAAGCGTCGATTTAAAAAATCTGCAGTCAAATAAACAATCTTAAGACAATTACGCTTTCTTATTATCCTACAAAACATACAATGTCTATTATACCGATTTTTTGCCGACTTTATGAGAAATATTCGGCGTTAACAAACGTGATTCCGGAACGAATTAAATTTGGTTGGTTGAGGTAGCATTCTAATTCGATTTGCTTAGAAAACTGAATTTACGATTAGCTTTACGCGCCCGACTGCAATTCATAGAAAGCCGAAAAACACGAGCATATTCAAATCGAGCACATTCAAAGCGCCATTGTAAAAAGGCGGTGCTAAATTTTCTTTTAATCGTATTTAATAATTGTCTCGGGCGCGCCGCCGGCGACTTGAAATTGAATGTTGACACACATCGTCGCAGTCAAAATAATTGATCTCTGCTGGGTACTTATTACTTAGAGATCGTTTTTGTTTGACACTTGTGTGAATCAATAACGAATGTATGTTTGCTTGTGTTTTAAATCATTGACTATATAACATATTACGTAACGAGCTTGATAAGTGATGTTTATCGCACTAGGCCGAGCTGTGGATACCATCTGAATGTGAAAAACGCATCAACAAGTTTACATACGCTATTTTCCCCACAATCCATATCCCATATCGTAACAAGTGTTGATATGAAGCTCATAGCGTAACTGTTGGACGGTATTGTCAGGTTTTCGTGCACGTAAATTTATGACTACTTTTGCATGTGATCGTGTAAAAAATATCTATACTAACTTGATTTGTGCCCACCTCACATCCGTCGCTTTTCATCGGCGAGCGGTCGGAAATCAATTTCGACCGCTACCCAACTAATCGAATCACACACATCTTGTGGCATTGTTGTTGCGCCAGCATCGCCTGCATGCATCCGTCGTCGTTCGTCGTCGTCGTCGCCATCGTCGCCGCGGCGTAATTATAAAATTGATGGATGTAAAACGCGCGCTACGTGCATATCCGATCTTAACCTACTAACATGGATCGCGATGCGATGCGGCGCGGCGGCGGCGGCGCGCCGGCCCAGCTCGCATCGCCACATTATTCTATTATTCTTTTGCGGATTTACATCGTTTGCAGGCGTCTTTGAATGGCCACGCGCGCGCGTTTCTTATGATAGCCGCCATGTGCACTTGCGATGCACGCCGCAACAAAACGACAACGCCGCCGCCCATGGCACGCACATAAAACCACGTTCATTTCAAACTGAATACTTTATGCACTCTGCAATTATTTCACAATTTCAAAACGCAGTTAAAAAACAATTCCGAAACCGTCGTTGATAAGTTTTACTGTTGATTCATGGTCGTAAAATTGATATCGACGAGAGTTAAACTTTCATTTTCTGTTTTATTAACGCACTTAAATTGCTACGTCTAAATATAGAATATATCATCAAAGGTAATTAGTAACGCAAATTACTAACGTTCTCAATGTTAAATTAATCAAGCATGTGGTAAACATACATAACTGAAATGTGTTTACTTCAGTTTAAACGTGAAGAATTGGGAAAAAGTGTTTATTTTAATGTTAATTTAAAAATGACATTAACGTAAGTTTAAGTTCAAATTAGGTTGAGGCAATATTGAGATTAGGTTGAGTTTAGGTTGAGAATACTTTAATATTAGGTTGATGATATGTTACGATGATCAGATTCACATTAGATCGTAGTTAGGTTGAGATAAAGAAAAAAGTAAGTCGATGCTGAGTTAAGCAATGTTGGCGTTTAGACACATTTCTTATAAGCACAAACCAACTGTAGCATATAATCAGCTTAAACCTGAATAAACATATAAATTGCAATCTATTAGTTATGAAGTCACCTTTTGTAATCAATAGTTTCTGAGATATTCACACTCAAAGTTGACTTACATGTTGGATTAGGTTAGGTGAGAACATCGACGTGGCAGCAGGAACACCAACTGATAATTTTGTTTGAAATTTTCAGAATATGTTGTCCGATAGTTAACGCACATCTCCAAAAAATGTAAGTTATTTGTAAGAAATAATTTCCGAGAAATTTACACTCAAAGTTGACTAACATGTTAGATTAGATAAGGAGAGAGCAACAACGCCCCAGCAGGAAAACAAACCGATCATTTTGGTTGAAATTTTCATAATATGTTCTCAGATAGTTAATGCACTTCTCCTAAAAAATTGACTTATTTGTAAGAAATACTTTCCGAGAAATTTACACTCAAAGTAGACTAAAATGTTGGGTTAGATAAAGTGAGAACAACGACGCGGCAGCAGGAAACCCAACCGATAATTTTGTTTGAAATTTTCGGAATATGTTCTCAGATAGTTAGAATACATCTTCTAAAAACTTGAGCTTTTTCTAAAAAATAGTTTCCGAGAAATTTACACTCAAAGTTGACTAACATGTTAGGTTAGATCAGGTGGGAACAACAACGTGGCAGCAGAAAAACCAACCGACAACTTTGTTATCTAAGTTGAAAGTTCAAAATATATTGAACTGTATTAAATTAAGGTAAATAATATTTAATTCAACTAGACTATTCTTCAAGAGAATGCGGCCGATGCAATTAACGTGCTCAATTGAATGCAAACTGGTAAAAAAAGTGAAAATCACGCGTAATTATCGGTGGTAAATTCAGATATTTGATGCCCAGATGAATAAAACCGCAAAACTATTACTCCAAATTCCACAAATCTCGCACTCAAACTGCGGCGAATGCAACAAATAAACTGTACATACAATTGGAAACACTTGGAATCCGCATCACTTCCAAATCCCCATCAGGGTCTAATTAAAACTTATTAGGTTACACTCTACTTACATTCTTAAATTCAAACAGAGTTTTGACTTGCATATAGACACAACGAGCAAACGCCAATTGGAAGCACGTTCAGTTTGTAATTCCGTGAACAAGAATGAATTCGCAGCGAATACGTGCGGGCTCCGTAAATAGCCACGAGCGCCGTAAATCGTCCCGCTAAACGCGTTTACATCTGGTAATTGAACTATAAAATCATCGCTAAAAGCCAGTTCGAAGTTCAACGGTCAGCAACAATTGAATCGGCGGCGCGCGCGCGATTTTAATTGAGTTTGTAACATCCACGCGACTTCCCTTCATTGTTTATTGTTGGTGCGAAGGACCGGTATGTTTACGGTCAACCTGCACCTCGTTGATCACGGCGCGGCGGTTGATTAATTTTACGAAGGCTCGTTTGCGCTCGTATTTATTACCCGCGCGCTCGTAGATTACGAAATGTGTCCTTGGACAGGTGAATGAAATATCTACTTAATGTCAGCCGATGTAATTATCTCGAAACGGACAAGAGAATGTAATAACCGCCAAACATAAAGTGGGATTATGATAAAGAATGTTTCCTTGTTCCTTTTTGAGATGAGTTCAATCTTATGAAGTGATCTTGCGAAACACAAGGAAATGAACTTATTTTATGCTCATTTAACTGAGATCAAACTTGTGTCCATATCACCCGACCCTGAACTTATTACATAAGCAAATCTGGATCTTGTTTATCTCCATTCGAATCTAATCTAATTCCACCTAGCTAACCCCAGATCTAATACAACTTAGCGCCTCAACTAGTAATGGAATAGAACGGATAGTGACGTGTTCTGCGGTATGTGGAGGGCAATTCCCAGAAGAGCATTTGCATGCACAGCTTCGCAGGAAGACAACGTCCAACATTGACAACGTCCAACAGTGTTGTCCTTGTGCGGCTCCTTTTGCGATATGTAAAACATCGCACGCTTCGGCACTTCGCACACCGTTTACACAGTGCGCGCCGTTGTTTCTTTTGCAGCGCGCAATCCCTTTCAGCGCACACGCACTCGCAAATATTTCCTATCGCAAATTTGCCATCGCGCGCGTGTTTGCCTATTGTGCGCGCGACCGCGCACAAAGTGCCGCCGCGCATTTCAATTTCAAATCAAGCGCGGCCCCGACGAACAGGTGTCGCCCTTTTGTCCTTCGGCGTGCATCCGCGACGGCGACGCAATGATGTACGACGTTTCGCAATTAAACCCAACGTCGCTTAAGCTATATCCGTTGCCTTTTTCAATATGTAATTGAAATTTCTGGCATCACGCATTTATCACTTGTAATGTTTGGTTTGTTAAATTTTATTCGACTTCAATTTTAAAAGAGCTCAAACTTATGTCTTTATTTAAACTATATCTATTTCAACCAAATTTGACTAGATCAATTTCAACAAGACCAACTCCAACAAGAATGTCCTTAACTTGCCAGAAAGAACCACTCATGTGAGTTACACATGAAGGTGGCGTGGTCACATTGTACCTGCAAAAAAAACCAGATTAACAATAACTTCTTCAGCTTAAACCTAAATAACTAGTAAATCAAACATTGTTCAATAGTAGCTCAAAAAGACTATTTTTGTCTTTGTTGAGTTTCCAACATGATTACAACTTTTACCGCCCAACATTTATTAAGCTTGTTTGTAATTTATTCTCTGGCGTGATGGTCCAAGGCTTGTTGCGTAGCAAACAGCAGGAAATTTAAGAGGATATCAAAGTGTGTGCAATTTTGTTGCAGTGTATAAGTGCACTATAATAGATAATAAAATAAATCGTTGCAATTATACGTCCGCAGACGTACACGCGGCACAGCAGGAAAATTACATATGCGTTCGGTAACGTCTGCGGCAGTGTTCTGCAGTTCTGCACTGTGGCCGCGACGCTCGCGCTCGCTCGCCGAGGACGCAGCGACCGCCGCCGCGCCCGCAAGATTGAAGAAGAAGCGCTCGACCTATAGAGCTCGAAGGCCGCCTGACGACCTTGCCGGTCAACCACATCGCGCCGCGGCCGTGCGCCAACAACTTCTGCGCGTTCCACTAATAAAAACACAATTTCGCACTTGTTCGTGCGCTCAGTGAGGGGATAAAAACCCTCTGCAGCAAGCCACTACTGGGTTAAACTTGGTAAATCGGTAAATTCAAAAATACCACAATAACCACAATTAATTGAAATCCAAAAACTAGTTCAACTACACGAAAGTGCGTATTATCCAACCCAACGTACATCCAAAGTTTTTTCTCTTCAGTGACGTTAGTCTACCGTGTCCAATTTCTTTCTTTCGGACAATCAAAAGATATACTACTTGAATTCGTACCCTAACTAATGTAAAAGCAATATTTATAGACTCAACCTAATCTAGACTTATCCTAATTAAAACCACTCTTAAGCCTACTTTAGGCTAAAATATACCAATAAATAATATACTCTTCAAGAATTTGTTATCTATATAAATAAAATGTTATCTATAAAAATAATTAATTAAAAATAGGTAATTTTTTATGAAAAACGCTAATTTATTAGAATACATCAATTGTTTCCACAGCCAACTATATATGTATCTGTACATATTGTACATAATATGTACATAAATGAATTGCTGAGTTTTCTCACGATAAAAATTAAAAACGGCTGCACCCACACTTAACAGGTGGTTAATATAATATATTAAAAAAATATTGTTAATAGTTTGTTTTCTTTAGATTTGTAATATAATTTTCGTTGT
>JAODGA020037212.1:0-11173 GCA_027574885.2 Drusilla canaliculata | reverse complement strand
CTGATCCTTAGCTGCGTTCGCATTATCATCAATGAAAGCATCGGTTGCCAGCCCACACGTAACCGCAAAAGGAGCTCCAATGCGTGCGCGTTAATCGTAGTCAATTAATTAGCGCGTATAATGAGAGATTACGCCACAGATAATTGGGTATTGTCGCTGGCGCGTTTCGGAAAGTTGACCGCACGCGATAATGTAATGTACAGCGCGACAAATACGCGCGCACCAGCATGCTGCTATCATCAAGTCGGGGCCGAAAAACATAATCACCAAATCGCCGCGCGCCGTTCGCAGCGTGACAACATCTTCGGCGGGCAGGTCGGGGCGCGCTCTTCCGAGAAGTCGCAGGCGCGCGCGCCATTCGCCACGCACCTTCTCTCCGATGCGCCCCGCTAGCGCTCGAGCGCTCACTTTTGAATTTTTTCCCCCGAACTGATGAATAAATACCGAAAAAACAAAAGAATTTCGCGAGCAGACGTCGCGGGCTAATCGCGCAACGCAGCGTGAAGACACGTCGCGCGCCCGAAGACATGAATGAAGCGCGAGGCGCGAGCTCGAGTCCGGCGGCATTGTCGAGACGCAAACACATACACACACACACAAACACACTCTCATCGGCTCAGAGAGCTGCATTATCTTCGGGACCTGCCGCCCGAAGATGCGAACTGACACATTCGACAAGCACATTTCGCAGCTGCGAAAAGAGAGGCCTGCATAAATATTCATACCTGCGACGCGTTTCGCGACGGTGTATATTTAATAAATCAGCGAAATGGGCGCATTTTTGGCGAGCAGAATCACACGATAGCCGAAACATTTACCGATAATCGCAATCACAGCGTTTTAACTGCTTATTAGTAGCCACTCGTGATAAGATTTCGCATGCATGATATCAGAAGTCGCACATATGCATGCATTAAGTCATTAAGCAACGAATAATCTAGATTACGAAAGCAAAACATGAGTAGATCAATCAAAAGTGGAATATTGAAATTGAAAACTACTAATTTCGCATCTTGCAAAACGTATGAAAGGCAAATTTTATTTTATTGAAATTGTTTGTTTGAATTTGAAACTAATTGGGTACCTGTCATCTTCCGTCCTTGGAATAGAGTAATGGTGCTGGTTTATTATCACTTTCGCACTGATAATGTCCCTTCGGCAGGTTGATTCAATTAGGCGATAAGACAGTTAAAACACAAATGTCACTAGTGTCACATTCACAACGAAATAATCAAAACTCGAATGAATTGCGTTGAGGGTTGAGCAGATATCAATCACAAACGAAACCACCACCACTGTCTGCGGCGAGCTCTTCGCTGGTACTGATCGTGTCACGGGGATGTCGGCTCCGGAGATGAGCGGACCGCGGGCTCCGATGTGCGCGTGCGTGCGTGTTTGAGAGTGTCTTCAGCCTTCAGCGCCCTGCCCTCCCCTTCGGCTGGCACAACCCTCTTGTGTGTGTATTTGTATGTTTATGTGTACGTGTGTGTGCGTGTGTGTGAGTGCGTGCGAGCAGCGTGGAGGACAGACAGTGACTGACTGAAGATGCCTGGCGAGCGGGGCCGCGGCGCCGCCGTGGCCGGGGCATCGGCGACGTCGTCGCCGCTGCCCCTCTTGTGGGATCCCGGTCATCCCGTGGATCCGGTAACGGTGCGGCGTCGGGAGCGCGAGCGAGAGGGAGGCATGAGCGCAGCAGCAGCAGGCGCACACAGCAGCAGTAGCAGAGTGCCTGCAGGTCTCTGGTGGCAGCGAGACAGAGAGGCGCACGCCCTCTCTGTTGCGCACGCCGCCGTTCGGTTGGACCGCGGCCGGAGAGAGGCCCATCCCTCGGCGCATCGCGCTATCGTCGGGGGCGCTTCTCCGCTCGCACACGCACGTCGCGCACGCAACGCAAGCGTGCGCCAGCAGTGGGGATGGGCGCGTGAGGCGTGGCCAGCGAGGATCCCGAAGGATCTTCCACGCGGCGGCGGCGGCGGCAGCGGCGGCGGTGGCGTCGCATCCTCGCCGCGCACTGCCGCCACTCGTCTCCTCCGCTCCCTCTCACCAACACACACTCTCCTTCTCTCACCGTTCCTCGCGCGCGCGACACGCTTCGATTTTTCCATCTTCGCCTGCTTACGGAATTACAGTCGCACGCAGGTTATTCACATGTTTGCCATAAATCAATATAGGTATTATGGTAATATGTTAATACGAATATGTTTGCGCCCGAAATAGATTTGTGGAATTTATGCGTACAACGCACATGCACAATACAGCTTTATTCAAATAACACAAAAATTGCAATTAGGTATATTTATCTTTTATTATCTACAACTTTCTACAACTTCTTATTAATATTTCAAAGAATTTTTCTCATGGGAAAAATAGCATACGCTAACTCGTTGATAAGATTTTCAAGTGATAAGCATCCATTATCAAGCTCGTTACGTAATATATTATATCTTCACTAGTGACGATAATATTGATTCTCACAAGGTGATAGTCTCACTCCCAGAAACTCATTGAAACAATGGTCTTTCAATGTTGTACACAACTCAGTCAGTAAACATTTTTGCTTCACTCCGTGTTTTATAGTTACTCACCCCACTTGTAACTTCAAATATACGTCGCTCGCACAAATCTTTAACTGGCTCGTTGCGTAGAGTACTATTACCAAAATATCATATATTAGTTTATCCCAAATCAATGTTGATAAAAACAATAACCTAATATTTTGGCAATTTACAAGAAATCTAGTAGAGAAAACAACATATTTCTTTTTTTTTATTATTGAATGATGGAAAAATCCGTTGGAACATCACATATTCCAAATCATAATTTTACATATTTTTGACGATTAATTCACACTCTCTTCATACAACTTTGACGAAATATGCCTCAACTGACATGTTTTTCCTAGACTGGCGTAGAGACGTAAAGAGGAAAAAAATGAAATGCTTTGGCTCTTCATTGGTATTCATATATTTTGACCTCACATTGAAGATCGTTCGACATTGTTATGAAAAGCAGTAACAGATTGCTTTTTAAGTGAGCCATCTCGGGCAGATATGATTATGATATGGTCGCGAGGCACCCTCGGACCGTCCCCTGGTCGGCATTTGCATATCCGAGGCGCTTCCCGGTTTTCCGGCACCGTCCTCGCCCATTAGAGATGCAAATTTTTTACTCGCCCAGCGACGACGACGACGCGCTGCGCGATCGCTTTGTGTCGTGACGAGCAAACATGACAACCCTTAAGAAGCGCCAACAAAACATCAATTAACATCCACTTCATATGCGTTTTTTTTCCTCAACAAAGTTATAAAAGTTAAAAAGTTACAAGTTTCCACCGTTATATTTGACTTTGGATATATTTGAATATGAAGAAAGATACTTGTTAAAATGTCATATTTTTTTAGATGCCACGAAATCTGCATTTATGTGAGATAAATTTTGCGTATAGGTGCCCATGGAGATATTTTCTAATTTGTGGTATGCACACACAACGCCGAGCACACACAACGTGGGCAAAATTTTATGTCGCATTGTGCGCCAAACAGCACAATAAGGGTTGGGAGAAACGGATCAGCGACCCTAACACATGCGAAACGATTATTTACGACTTCATATGTGGGATTGCATGATATTTATGTCTTCACATATGATTTTTTTCTTAATAAAACAATCAAAGTTTATCGTTATATGTGGGTGGAGAATATGTTTGCACGATCTTATTAGATATCAAACCAGAAAAATAGCTTCAAAATTGTATTTTAATTGAGTTTAACGCATTTATGAATGCGTATTAATCAGGAGGCAAATCCGGATACGATGTTGATACACCACGGGTGAGATGTTTCGAATGAATTTGCGTGCCGAGGTTCCTTCCTACCCTTCCGCCGGGTATCTGTGTACGTAGCCGGATTGCAGCGTGTATGCGCCCCCACACACACCGCCCCAGGGCGCGTGCATTATGTGCTCGTTTCGGTGTGCGCTTTGCGGTCCCCGGCATTGTTCCCCCGGAATTGATTAAACGCGGGCGGGCGACGATCAACGATGCCACTTAACATTTTCGGTTTGGTTAGCTCTCAATTGAGTTAGTCCATTACAAGTGTTCGTTGTAGGATTATTCCCCAATGGACTTAGATAGACTCAGTGAACTTGGAAAAAGATCACACTTTAGTGTGTTTAGTCTGTATATGTAGAAATGTTATTTTTACTTGGATATAACGAATTGACCTGATTGTAAGTTGATCAGATCAGCACAATCGGGAATCCAGAAGAAAGAATATCCACTCCGGGATTGATTGATTCGTTCTTTTTTTTTGCAGCGTGCTCGCCGTTTGTAGGTACTAGGCACCAGCACCAGCCCCCGTGTGTTTGAGAGGGTGGGCAGGCAGCGGCGGCGGCTGGCTGATCATAGAAGTGAGTAAGAGAGAGACATGGGAGCGGTAGCCCCGAGCGTGTTTGCCGACGTTGGCGGGTGGCGGCGGCTGCAATATGGCAAGCGTCATCGACATCGACGTTTGCTTACCAGCCAGCCAGCCAGCCGGATGTGCTTGCTCAACGTGAATAAATGATGACCGCGACAATGCGCGGACGAAATTAGTTTTTGAATAATTCCCGGATCGTTATCTCGCTCGACCTCCTCCGCACGGCCGGAGCGCTCTCTGCTCGCCTTGCCCCTCCTTGCCCCTTCGCCGGTGTTTGATCAGTTTCACTCTTAATTCCAGACCACCACAGCGCTGTCCCCATGGAGCAGTTTAATTAACTGCTAAGACCGGAAGCTAAATTTCTGATTGTTGTATCTTGTCCTGGGATTTGCCGGTCACCGACATTTCTCAAGTGACTTGTATATGTTTCGGTGCTCGATGTTGAAGACCACTTCAGTTGGCAATGACGCACACTGCAAAACCGTCACCGCCGACCTTCTTTTGATTCGAGCTCATTATCAGCTCGGTGTACGCGGGAATGCACGTAAGTGGGCTTCCCGCTGGGCGTCGTCAACTCTTCGGCGCAAGACTATAGATGACTCTATGGCGTTTTCGGGAGGCGACCCCGTCCATGCGTACGCTAAACAAAGTTCGTTAGGGCTGCGCCGCTCCCAGCGACTTTGGGCCCGCGCGTCGCCGGCAATTTGTAAAGGTGCACGGAAGTAAATCTCTGATTTCTTTCAACGCGCGCGCCCCCCGCGCGTTTTCTTCGAGCGCTGGCCCTATTATTATTTATTGTGATCGGAGCGCTGGAGTGTGTTTTGGCGAAGCTCCCGCGGGCCCCGCGCCGGAAGTGGGTAGTGACGCGAGCGCGCGCGCCCGCCTGAAAGGCTCCGGGAGTGTACCGGAATGTCGAAGACAATCCGCGCACTCGGCGTCGAGTCAATGGAATCAATGCATGTCTGCACGCGATTGCGAGAGTCAGATACTGCTGAAAAGGAACGCCAAAAGCTGTGCGCATTGTGCAGCAGCGGCGTCGGCCGACCGTTAACCGAACCGACGAAAAAACCGTTCCTTCTGTTTTTATTCTCGCCCGAGTTCATTATGCTCTCCCGTGTGCGCGCCGCAGTCTAGAGCACATCGTCTGTTCCAAACTCGAGCACCTTAACGGGACACATTTATTTTTCAATCAGTGTTTGCGCATTTAATGAGTAAATGAAATAGGATCCTCTAGTTTGGAAGTAGCAACTTAGAAATTAACTATTTGACAAAATGGACATTTACAATGTTCCTACAATGTTCCTTTTATGTCATCATGTATGTTCTTCATAATGAAAATTTGGATAGACAATGAATGAAACTCAATACCATATATAACGAGTCACAATATACTAGAAAACAAAAAAATCAACTCTTCAATCTCTTGTACGAGAGCAATTTGCAGAAAATTGCAGCTGTTACCAACGCATAAGCAAAGGACATCTGTGTGTAATACAATTATAACCGCACATTTTTTCAAGTATTGCCGCCCCGCTCGACGATTGTTTCTCGTATTTAAATTGTACAATTCTTCGATGATCGTACACCGCACCGCGTTCAGTGCAGCCACAGATCGGAGAACAGCAGCGCATGCATTCAATCTCGTCGAGTGGCTCTCTACAGCCGAAGCCCTTGTTGGGCGCACCGTTTTTACCACACACTTGAACAACACAAACTTGGAGATTTACGCGTGGAGCTAATAGTCTCTTAACGTACGATAACGTCTAGATAGCAGCGAATTAGTGGCTGATAGAAGCTCATTCATAACCTTCTAGAAAAACATCGAATTAACGAGACAACTTAGAATGCGATGTTTACGTCTGGCCCATGCACTTGTTGGGCGTGCATGGGTGCATCTTTCGCTTCTCGCCTCCTCGAAAGTGTGTGAAATATTGAGCAAAAGCGCAGCGGTAGATATCGCACACGTCCAGTATGTGCGCGAAAGATAAGCGCAGCGCCGTTCGGCTAGCAACTCTCCGAGGAACAAATGCGCGCTGCGCGGATGCATGCGTCTCGACTGTGCGCACGCTCGTGGGAAACTTTTTTATCTCTGCGCTGGAAAACACGAAAACGATAAAGTCATCGAATCGCTATCCAAGGAGCTCAATTAATTTCTGATGTTCCACGAGATGACGTACATCATACTGATTACAGCTCACATGCTGTTGTAGCTTTGAATGATCCATAATTGTCATTACGGGAATGATCTACCGCAATAACTTTAATGCAATATAAATAAACGGAAACCGCTGCTTTCCGAGGAATTTTACAATGGCTCGTCTGTATATTGATTATGTTCCTCTAAATGGGTCTATTTTAAAATAAATATACACTTTTAAATGTGTTATTTGTACCGGAATATGGACTGCGACGATTGGGCCCTTGTAAACCTCAATTGCGGCTAATTGAAAGGAGATTTATCTCCTCTCTATTTTTTTATCTAAATTTGATAATCTTCACGAAAATGCGATTTCACGCATCTCACCTAAGCTCACGTGCTAGGGGGTAGTCATCCGTGGTGCTCTTTACGTCGATTGCGGTGTCACGCCTGATCATACACGACTCAAGGGTTAACCATCTTTACCTGTTCCTGATTGCCCTCTTTCATCGCACAAGAACGCCGAGGAGCGAAGGTCAAAAAGAGGTAGAAAGGCGTAAAAAACGGCAAAATATTCATACGCTTCCCGCAAAGGAATATATCAGGGAATAAAGCAGCATAAAAGGGGGATGATACACCCCTAATAATAGTGAGTGCCGGTGTTAGGCCAACACTGGGGGAGACCACTTCTATGCCAGTTTCTTCCACATTGACGTAAAAATTACGTCAAAATGCCGAGGAAAAGCGCACAAAATCTAGCAAAAAAAGTTCCCCACAGTGGGTACGCGGAAGTAAAGAGGTGAAATAGGTAAAAGAGGTGCACGACGGGGCCGAAAGAGGTGCAAATACAATTAAAGTTGTATAATAGAATCGTCAATTCTGACGGGCGCGTTGCGTTTTTTTTTTCGGTTCTTCGGGGTTTTTGGCTGGAAAAATTCGTGTTTGACCACAAATTTCACGCCGGTGTGCGCGATGGGTTTCACACGGTGCAAGAGGTCGCCCGAAAACCAAAATTACCGAAATTAACCGATGCAACGGAAAAACTGACACTTCAAGGGTGCCAAGGGTTAGCGCGTGTGAAATCGCGTTATTGCGCACAAAAATAGTGACATTTCGATAAATTTACAGCAAAACGAATGATGGCAAGCGCATGATGGCATCATTTAAATGCAAGCGCGATGCCCGAGTCCCCGAGGTGTTTTCCATTTTAAGAATGTGCCAATACTGGCAGAGGCGGCGTTGGCGGCGACGGCGGCGAGAACGTTTCAGATAAGACATGCGGACGCATACACATGGTCATCCATTTCCCAATCCCATTGTGCCTTATCTCGTCGCGATTCGATTTTAAACTCCTTCGGCCGCCGCGCGGCGCGCTTTAAAGCGGTGCCCGTTACGCCGGACTCGGGCGGCGGCGGCTATTTATGGTTCTGTGAGGGTGGCGGCCGAGGCGCAGCCCTCGCAAACGAAATCGCCGGCTATTACGCGTTTTGTCCGCGCCGCGCGTAAATCCACCCGTGCTAACCCCATGTAACACTATCCCAGAAGAAAAAAAAGTGCTACTTGGTGATGGCGTTTTGAGAGAGAAAAACGTCCACTAGTAAAACGACTCATTTCCCATCCCAGCCAATCAGCCATAAACCAGTCAGCTCTCAGATACGAATAACTCTCTTCATTCACGTGTAGTTTTAAATCAATTACGTTCAAGTAGAACAATAATATTAACAGGGTGTTAAAAGTCGTGTCTGTGAGACCTATCATAACTCAAGAATAGTTAGAAAAACTTTTATGATTCTAATTTAATAAAGTCTCATGCTGCAATTTATGAAATACAAAGCAAAATGTTTGTAAAATCGTAAAGAAAAATGTGTTAAAGAACAATGAAAAGGAGGAATAATTAAACTCGTTTGTTATGAAAATCACTGTTCCCGCACCCACAACTAGATGAGTGATTTTCATCATAATTCATCCCCACAGTGCAGTATTTGTATTAGTAAAATCGTTTGTGTTAATTTTTTTTAAAGTAAACATTAATTTTATTTCAGTACCGCAGAGCGCGGCTAGAAGTTCTGTTTTTAATTATCTTCAAATTTTGTTAGCAAAAGTTGGTTTAAACATTAGAAATACAATATTACAATTGATCTATAGGTGTAACTGAAATATTAAGACAATTTTTGAGGTTTTTGTTGTAACATTTAATTGTAATCACTATTACTATACTTGAAACCAAAAAGTAACAACATACCCTGTCTTGGGACAAGTTGTTATAAGATCTGTAAGCAATATAATTCGAAAAAATGAACTCGGCTCATTTATGGAAACTTTTCCCTATATTAATTACCAGTCTTCAATCATATGAATGAATATTTATCTTATCAATCATCAGCAGGTTCATCAAAATCACAATTCTGATAAAAGTATACCTTAATACATGTTTTGAGTATATTGATAAATTTTTGCTCTATCTAGAATGATTTCAGTTTTTCCATTCTATACAATAACCAATTTTTACGTGAACGTGATTTAAAGTAATAATTTCATTAGACAACGTGGAAGAAAAAGTGGTAACAACATGCCTCAAAAGAAAAGGAACATATCTATCTCCAACAACAATGTTGTCATGCGATCAAATTAGGAGTGAGGATGTAAGGAATAAACGGATTTCGGGATTTATACCCGAATACTAAATATATTCAAATATGAAATCACAAAAAACCGGAATGTTATTTACTTAAGTTTGCATTAAATACCAAAAATACCAAGTTTACTTTCTAATATAAATGGCGTCAGTTGCTTAATTCAAATAGCTGCCGTTGGTGAGCTGGAGTTGTACATTTCAGAACGTTTCTATGACATATTTTTTAGCCCCACTCTCCCCTATTTCAAAGAAGATCAAAATTATAATTCAATAAAGAGAAACTTATAAATGATTACATCTTAAATTTGTGTATTACCTAAAACAAAAGTTACATTCATACTTTATAACGCTTAAATATAGAATGTGCTGTTGTCATGGTTTTGTTTTCCAATTAAAACTTCAAACATGAGCATGATAGAGAACGAAGTTAACATGAAGAGTGGTAGCACAGACAAAGGCGCGGTGAATTGCCGAGTTTGCTAGTGTCACAGCAGTGACATCACATCGTCATCGGCAGATTTTCAATTTCTGGCGTGGATGTGGTGTGAATGCGCGGGCGCTTAGACAGAAGGCGGCAAATGAAAAGTCGGCGCGCCGCCGCCGCAGCGGGACTCTCGCGCAGCGTGAGTGTGAATGCAGGCGCCACCATCATCGCCGCCTCCACCGCCGACGCCGAGGGTGTTGCAAATTGAATTTCTCCGCCCGCGCGCACGCCGGCGAAACTTTCGAAAACGGCACAAAAAGCCGCTCTAGGGACGGCGACGGCGGCGGCGGCGATTGAAAAGCGAAAGTCAAAAGCGCGGGACATCCCGCCGATTTTATAATTACGATTTTCGCACCATGAATCAATATGCAAAACGCGCGCGTCGGCATCCAGCGGATTTATAATCGCTCTGCGCTGCGTCGCCGGAATTTCGATTACACCACACTTGGCGTCCATCTTCGCCGTAACATGATTGCAAACGTCAGGAATCAGTCAGTCGGGGGGCTGGTTTCGGTCGCTGTAATTCGAATCAAATTTATGAATCAAAACAACCGTTGCGCGGACGCGTGTGTTCGCCGGCGGAGGCGAGAAGACAGCGTCGGAGCGCCCGTTAGCTTCCTCGCTTCCTGGCTTCCGCAGCCGGTTCCGGTTTATCTGACAGCCCCATTTCCGCCCCATCCCAGCCGGAGGAACGCGAGCGCACGCCACACGAGGACGCCGCGCTACATGTTAAAGTGGTTGCGTTCCCGTTTTCGCGCCATACATACACAACCGGAGGGTGCAGAAGAATAACAGCTATTATGAGCGTGTTATCCTCGCTGACACAACGTCTTCGGGCCAAACCACTGCGATCAAGCAGTTAACACCTTCGTGCGGTACCTTCTTGCACCGTTAGCAATTTTCTACATTTGCATGTTCTTCAATAAAAATATATTTATGTGTTCAACCCTAACACAGCAGTCAGCAAAATATATTCATATTCCAATTGGATTACAATACCATTCGATTATTAATATCACAATATTGCATTTTTCATAACTTCAACTCTTTGGTAAGATGTTGCATATTATTAAATCGATAGAAAATCAGTCCGTTACCTGTGACACAATAACAGGTATATTTGTGGCTAATCCAAGATAAACACCGATCAACCTCAGAAGAAACACGGTATATATTGCAGACATTTTAAAGTATTATAATGCAATATTCTATTGATACACATGGCGATGAATTATTTATAAGTTTGTTGAAAATACAACGCCATGAGAATGTTTCCGGCGCCCAAACGTTTTGCAACTGTCTAAACTTTCGCGTATTCAATTCGATTGCAATCTCTGGTAATGATGTGAAGCGGCCGCACGTTGCCGCCGCTGGCGCCGCCGCCGCCCCTCGGATATTATTAGCCACTGGCGTATCACACAATGACGTCAATATAGCGACGGTCACATATGGCGCAAAGCGTAATAACAGTATATAGATTCGTTTTTATTGCATATATCGTC
>JAODGA020037198.1:0-12455 GCA_027574885.2 Drusilla canaliculata | reverse complement strand
GTTTTTCTTGCAGTTGCTGAAAATGCAACGTTCATATCATGAAAGTGCCTGCAAGCTGCTTCAGGATATTATTCCTAAGCTAGAGCAAACTGTTGGTGAGTAATTTTGAAGTAATTTTTGTAATTTTACAATTGTATGTATAACAGTAAACTTGTAATATAAGCAATGCATATAAGCAACTTAACAATGGCTATTTGAAATTAAGTCAATTATCTTTAGAAGCTACTGGTAGACATACTGCAACTTAGTAGGCATTCAATATACAAAAGCCTAGTTTCCAAAATTGAGTCAAACAAGAAGAATGTTAAAAATTATTATTTTCTACAACAACATCGCAAAATGTTGATATCAAGAGTGTAAATTGAATCCTAAAAACTACATTTTGTACTGAATTTCACTATGCACCGCAGTGCGATATTAATATTTTGTGTGCTGTTTTTGATAACAAAAACTAAGGTGGCTTAAACAATATAACAACAACAAATGTCGTCGTTTGTTACAGTTTGTGCATTACAAATAATTTCGTAGTTATTTCTAAGAAATCAGATAATAAATGCATATTAATTTTTATAATTGTCGTTATAGTAGAAAAAATATAGCATGCGGCTCACACAAAATAGCAATTTTGTACTCCTTCGAATTGCTACTCTCGCCTTCTGCTTGTGTCGCAAACTTTCGACACGTGCAAAATGTGCATCATTTTGTGCTCGTTGCATAATATACTATTTCCCAAGACCATATACGAAAGTAGTCATAACGTGTAACTTTACATGCACGGAAAGCTGACCATGTCGTTCAACAGTTACGCTATCATCACAAGTAACGTTATGATATTGATGGCAAGTGTCTGCCTACTATGCGCACACGCAGTACATGTATGCGTTGAGGTGCGTTCCACTAAGCGCTCACAAAGCACAATCAGTTGTTTTTATTATGATGAAATTTTCCATCAATATGCTTAAATGCATTTTCCGACGTTGTGTGGCTATTTATCAAGCTCGTTTCGTAATGCCCTATAATCGAATGATGTAACGACGTTATCATATGTTAAGTTGATACAAAATGCATAAAAATATGTAATGTCTCTAAACCATATATGGATAAATACATCAAAATTTATTGATATTTTTAAGACAAAATTTACCTTATCTTTCCTAGCATTATTATTCATAAATGAAATTACATTGAAAACTAAATGGTGGAAGAAAAGTTGCTTATCACGTATTCAATTAGTCACAGTTTCAATCTTTGTTTTTAGGTGAAAATAAAATTAAACCTATATTTGGCTGTTGCTTGGAGAGTCATCTAAAATCCAACAATAGACGGATCGCCTTTCCTTTGGAGATTTGTGTGCTTGCTTTAATGGAACTGGGCATATCAGAGGAAGGACTTTTTCGTCTCACGGGCAGCGGTTCACGGGTGAAACGTTTAAAGTATTCCATCGACTCCGGATGCTTTACGTTACCGCTGATTCCCGAGTATAAAGACGTGCATGTGATTGCAAGCACGTTGAAAATGTATCTACGCGAACTACCCGAGCCGCTGCTCACGTACAAACTGTACAACGAGTGGCTACAGTGCGTCGAGTATCCCGAGGAGCATCGGCTGCCGGCCGTCCAGGCGGTGCTTGCCAAGCTGCCGGCGTGCAATCGTGATAACCTTGCCTTTCTGATGCAGTTCCTGTCGAAGCTCTCCAAGCAGCCGGAGAATCGAATGACGACGTCCAATATTGCCATCGTGATGGGTCCGAATCTGCTGTGGGCGCAGGAGAAGGAGGACATCAATATGCATTTGTGTTCGATGCTCAACATGCTTGTGGAGCTGTTTCTCACGCATTTAGACCTCTTGTTTCCAGTGGATATGATGAAGTATGTCGAGACGAATCGGGCGGATTTGATTGATCCGGATGATTTTACCCGACCGGATGTGAGCTGTCTGCGACAGGGCAGTCTGCTGGACATGGATAGCGTTGACACAGCTAGTCCAAAACCTTCGAGTAGGAAGAAGACGCGACATGCGCCCGCACCACCGCCTGCCCTGGTGGCCGATAGCTATCGGCTGCGCAGCAATGATGATGGTTTGGTTGCCAGTACACAAGAAAACTATTACCATTCGAATGTGGGCACCGCATCACTCAATCGATCGCACAAGATACGCACGGAAACTAGCAAATTACTTCAGAAAGAGAGCAATTCAAATGGCAATGGTGCTAATAGTGGAAATGGTGGAGGAGGAAGTAACAGCAACGATAATTCGAGACGTTCAAGTTTACTTCTTGAGCAGGAGAATCATCAGCATGCAAGTCTAGTCAGTTTAGATAGCGATCAACCACCATCACAAAACCCGCCGACCACAGCCGATACGAATAACGTACAGGCTGTGAAACCAGTAGCCGCGCCACGCACCTCAATTCTAAGCAACGACCAGTTCAGCACTAACACCGCTGAGCGTCAGCAGCAACTGCAGCGCAATGACTCAATGTCGAAGAGTTTGAACTCGATCGACTTGAACGAAGAGGTTGCGTTGCGCCACAAAGCCACCAACGACGAACTTGACACCAATCGTCGCGCCAAACCCGCGATTCCAACGCGGCCCGCCAGTTTGCGCGGTCCACCCATCCGCAACGCTGACTCGGAAGCCGCCATCGTCAAGACGTTCAACACGGCGCACAAGTTGCAAGTGCAACACGCCAAGCAAATGCACCCCGTCGGCCATGACATGCAGATTGCTGAGAAGGAGAAGTTTCTCGGACATATTTCTTCAAGTGGCGTCGGCACCGGGAAGCCGCCACCGCCACTGGGCGATATCAACTCGAACAATACAAGACCGGGTATCGCCGCCAAGCCGCCGCTGATGAAGTCCAACGAGAAGTTGACGGACCTCGGACCGCCAACACCGCTGGATCGATGTGAACGGATCAACGGCAATTCGAACAAATCTAGTCATGTGCGCACACGCTCCGACGGCAATATCGTCGACGTGGTGCCCACATCGCAAACGCCGCCGTCGCCGCGCAATTTGAACAAACCTTCGCAACCGCCACCGCCGCCGCCAACTGTCGCCACCAAAACAAAACCAGACGCGTCGAATTTTTAAGCTTTTTACATTTATAGACAGCATTATTTAACCAGATATTGCTTTCAATCTTAAAATCTAGAAACGAGCTATCATTGCGTCACACACACACACACACATCTGCAAGTCTTTTGCATTTTACATATTTATTCTAACATAATCAAGTGATTACTTTTTTTAATAATAAGGGACATATGTGAGATTTGAGTAGTGTTTTCAACTACAGGGTTTTCGGTATTTGATTTGCGAGAAATCATCAGCGGCGTTGTTATTAGTAAGTCGAAATTGTTTTACCTCTTTTGTAGTCGACAACCAAAAGATTTTAGGTTGTCCGATGATAGTTTACGCTATGTTTCATGAAATTTAACGCGAGATTTACCTCTATGACAAGAATTTTAAGAACAATTGTTTGTACATATGTCTTATGTGCTGTCCTGTTGCGTTCACCACTTTTTATATTTGATTATCCACTACTTTACGCATATTTTAAGCATATAGATAATCTACCAATTGTTATAGTGATCAACATATCATTTCTTTCACCCTAATGGATAATAAATAAAAGTGTAATTATTTAATGTACGCCAATACAGACTTATAAATAGTTTTATTGTGACCAATTAGTAAATTGTGGGCTTAGATGCAAACAACAAACAAATTAGGATTCCATTTGATCCTCCAGCTTTCTAGTGATCCAATCTGGGTGTGCTTTTGTGATGAGATCAATCACATGGTTAACTTGATCACACAGCGACTGAATCTGTTTGTCCCATTGCGGTAATGTCTCCGAAGCTAAAAAATTAAAAATATTAATTGGAATAACGTAAAAATATTGGTTCTACGTACTTTTGAAATAAACTACCGAATCGATTTGATCGATATAGCCGTTGAGACGTCCCTCGGTGATCATTTGACTGGCAATTTTCTCGGCTTTAATGGCATCAATCTCGAGGAGTGCACCAAGGCCCTCAAATTTGATGTTTTTGTACAATTTGCTCGCCGCGAGCAGATTGTGTTCGATTACGGCGCGATCCAAAATCGTACTGCCATCGATGGTACTGGCCTTCTGATGAGGCTGCAGTAAAGCTTCAAATTCCTGCAGTTCCGAGCGTCGAATGATCCTATCCAGATACATTTTTTCAAGAATTGCGAACGCCGGTAGTTGTTGGCAGCGCTCGTCCTTAAAGAGGATCGCCAACATTCGCGAGCGCTGTTGTCCGGCGGATGCAAGAACCGTGCAGATGAGCGCGTTGCGCAGCGCCGTCACGCGCTCCTCCTCGTGGATGATCGAGCGATAGGATAACTCATTGTAACGCTGCGCAGCTTCGATGAATTTCCTCCGATAGTCCAACACGCGAGCATAGCACACCTTGTAGTAAACCTGCAACTGCTCGTTCTTGCTCTCGGCCTGCAGGAGTGAAGCACGATTGATGAATGCTTCAGCTTGAATTGGATCGTCATCTTCCAAATATAGGCGTGCAATTTTCAAATATGTCTCCAGTTTATAATCAACTGTATACTGCCTAAAATAGATTTGCTACATAATTATCAGAAATTTTAAATATCTAGACTTTATTTCTTACTTTTGTCCAGTTTCAAGTGGAATTCCAACCAAAACGTGCGCAGCCTCACGCCACTTGTGCTCAGTTTCATAAATATTACCAAGGTGCTGCCTGATCATTGACACTTGTTCTTCAAATGATATAACCCTAGGCTGTACCTTATCCAAGGTGTAGTGTGCAACTTCCTTGGAGATGTCATCAGGCAACTTTGTTAGATTTAGGCTAAGATCAGTGAGCAGTTGCCTTGATATTATAAGACTGACATTTTCATTCACAACTGGAAATATTTATTATTTTATAAATACGGCAGTGCATTACTAGTCCTATCTCCTATCGTACTTACTCGCATCAATAAACAGTTTTAATCCTTCAATAAGCTCAGCACCAACCAAAGTTAGAATAACATCAGAAGTGTGTCTATATCTGTAAAATGAAAATTGCTTTGAAGTTTATAAATATAAATTAGGATAAAGATTATAGATAAGGAAACTAGACAGAATGTCTAGTTATTTTTGCAAACTGATAATCAACAGCTTGATGTTGGAATAACATTATATTACAGAATTGCTATATATATTCATTGCAAGTCTATACATTCTATTACAAATTTGACTGTGTAACAAGTAAAATCAAAATAATGCTAATGCTGGATGAAGAAATGCTAGGAAATATAAATCAATAGTCTTGAAAATAGATTGTTAAAAACGCATAAAAGGTAAAAGGTACACCATTTTTGATCGGATAAGCATAGTATATTTTTCACTTTATTAACATATTAACTTACAGACCATGTCTGTAAAACAGTACATTTATAAAATCGTAAGGCAATTCTGGCTGTATTGACAGAGACTATAGGTTCGAAATTCAATGAAGAAACAATTATGAATACAAGCGTTAAACCGGTTCTATAAATCGAAAAGACATTTTACAGAAAACAAAATTCACGTAATTTAAGGGGTTGAATGATGTTGGANATTGTGCCCAATGAAATAAAGAATAAACCGAAATTTTACCTTGTTTCTATACGTTAAAATTAAAACTGAAATACACCTAAAATATGAGCATATCTAATGTTCTTGTAAAATCCTAAAATGCAGGTTTCCAGGAAACCTACAAGACACTTAAGATCGTCACAGCGGTCAGAAACTGATTAACCCTCCGTCGGGCGCAATCGGCCTTAGAGGCCGGACAGATATCTGCCCTGAAAAAAGTCCGTGACTTAGCTGCGCGTGAGAGGGCTGCCTCGTATTCGATTTGAGCAAATTCTTTTCCATTAATCTTAGTCATGACTTCCCATTAAGAATTTTTAATCAGAAATAATTATAGTTAAACAAGAATGCTAAAATGTGGGTGGCCTTTCAGGCCAAGTGCGCCCAGTTTCGGTTGACTCAATGTTGCGCCCGACGGAGGGTTAAACTCAGCGGCAATTAAAAATTACGCCATAGTCATTCAAAAGACATATCCAAATAGTTAAACAAAATTCCGCTAATTCACTCTAATAACAAATTCTAAATAGGTAGTTAGTGACACTAGACAGCAAGTGTTAACTAATGAAATCCATCATATGTGAAATGTGAAAGGCTTTTTTTGTACTTAGTAGATCAATAATGCTTAAGTCTAAAATTAATTATAATTTAAAAATACCTTGTCATCTTTTTTTAAAGTTTATAACAATGATCCCTGCCTATTGCATTATAAATTTACTCTATTGCTTAGTATGATATAAGCTAGCTAACATTGAGTAGTAAAATGAAATACTATTTTCTATATTTCTATCTGCCAGAGTTTTACTCCAATTTCAACATATCATATCAAACATCTACATACAATTCAGTAAAATAGAATAAATCAATAATAAAAATCAAGCATAGAATAAGTAATAGAAAACAATACAGCAATATGAATTGTGCTATTTAGGTAAATAAGGCATAACACAATGTTAAAACACTGAAATGATTAGGTTAATATAAATTTGAAAGCTCCATCTAAAGAGTATAATTATATACTCCATATCATAGGAGATTAAAACTAAAAATAAAGCAACGAAAAAAGCCAAATAAAATAGAATATTATAATACATCAAATAATAAAAGAACTATCAATTCTGACCAATGGTAAAGTAAGCAATAATGCATGTAATTACCTGTCGGCTTGATCGCGGTGTGTGCCGCCCGATGTTGCAATACTGGCTAATTGCTGCCTAATTAATGTAATGTTTGGCATTGTGGTAATATGTATAATCGCCAAATTCAGAAAGCGTTCGCAATGATGTTGTGAATCTTGTGTATTGTGGTTAGTTTTGTTTGACAGTGACAGAGCGACACCAGCAAAAATATTCATTGGTGGCGCTACAAGCACGCCGAACATACACGAAGACGTATCCGCTGTGCCACATCACAACCGAAAGGAATGCAATTTGCGTGGCAAATCATCGCCAATGTGGCTGCCTGTTAATGAGAGAAAATGCCCTTTAATCCGCACATTCTGCACGGTCAGCAGGCGCCGGTGCATTGGTGAAAGCTCTCCCCACGCGCGTCGTCGACGCACCGCTCCGGTCACTCCGGGTGCCGCTTTCTCTCTCTCCCACCACCCCGTCATTGCCGACGTCGCTTTTTCCAACTTTCGCCGCATACGCTCACACGCGCGTCACGTGACACGCGTGCTTGGTGGTGACGTTTAACCACTCGCTCGTGTCTGCCAAGCGAGCGCGCACAGAGCACACACGCGCACCACACAGTGTACGACTTGTTCGCGATGACGACCCAGCAGCAACCGACTTTGACTCGAGGCATTGTGAAGCAAGTAAGTACGCCCTTGCGCCCTTCGTGCGGCCTCGACGGGCGATGCGTATTCGCGACGTGCGTGTTTTCACGCGGCGAGCGCCGCTCCGACGATGTTTTCAGTCAAAGTTTCACGCGCAACGCGGTTTGTTTGTGGATGCTCACACGTTGGAAGAGAGTGCCTGGTTGGCACTCGCGTTGATCGACGCACATATGGCATGCGATTTGTGCGCGCACGGCCCGATTTGCGAGTGGAATATGAGCTTAACTAAGTGCATTGTGCGGTTTTTACTTATTCTCCGATACTTTGCGGACGTGTTTGTTGTTTTCTGAATAGTCTATTGCCACATGAACCTGTCTAACCTCTTGTGTGAGTTGGCATCTCGATGCTATACAACCTGAGTCTAATGTGACCTTTCTAATAGGTTTTTCTTTGCTGGCCACAAAATAAAATAGGTTTCAATTTCCGCAAAGGTGTATTCGCTCGCTGCATTCCACGTTGCGCGGTTACCGCTGCGTAAACTTTGCACTTATATAATTTTCCGGCAATTTCGTATGCTTATCGCGATCTATTATCACTAATTGTGCGTTATCGCTGGGCGGTGTGTATATTTAGTGTTTTATGGTCGCAGGTTCTCTCCGGAGACTCGGTTATCATACGAGCTTTGCAAGGGGCGCCTCCACCAGAGAAACAGATTATCTTCACCGGAGTCACAGCGCCGAAGCTTGCGCGCCGCGTTACCGACGGCGCCGACGACACCAAGGATGAGCCATGGGCGTGGGAGGCGCGCGAGTTTCTGCGCAAGAAGCTCGTCGGCGAGGAGGTCTCCTTCAAGTCTGAGAAGCCACCGAATGCGACACGCGAGTACGGCGTCGTCTATCTGACCAAGGACGGCGTTACGGAGAATCTGACTGAGAGTCTGGTGCGCGAGGGCCTGGTGACCGTGCGTCGTGCGCCGGACAATGCTGCGCTCGCCGAGCTGGAAGATGCAGCGAAGTCGGCCGGCAAGGGCAAATGGGGCGCCAATCCCAGCGAGCATGTGCGCGACATTAAGTGGTCCATTGAGAACATGCGCGCGTTTGTCGACAAAGCGGCCGGTAAGCCAATCAAGGCGATCATCGAACACGTTCGAGATGGTTCCACGGTGCGCGCTTTTCTACTGCCCGAATTCAATCACATTACGCTGATGATCTCCGGCATTCGTTGTCCAGCGTTTAAGATCGAAGCTGGCAAACCGGACGCCAGTGTCGATGTGCCGTTTGCGAAAGAGGCGCGCTTCTTTGTCGAAACTCGCCTCCTTCAGCGCGACGTCGAAATTATCCTTGAATCAGTCAACAACAACAACTTTGTTGGCACTATCCTGCATCCGAAGGGTAACATTGCCGAGGCGCTGCTTGCCGAAGGTTTGGGCCGTTGCGTTGACTGGTCCATTGCGTTCATGAAATCCGGTGCGGACAAACTGCGCGCCGCTGAGAAGAAGGCCAAGGACCAGAAGAAGCGCATGTGGAAGGAGTGGCAGTCCAATGCGCCCGTTATTCCCAACAAGGACAAGGAATTTACCGGCACTGTGGTCGAGGTCGTTAATGGTGATGCGCTGATGGTAAAGATGCAGAGTGGTCAGGTGAAGAAGATCTTTCTCTCTTCCATTCGTCCGCCCAAGGAGGCTGGCCGCGCCGCCGATGAGGATGGCAAGCCAGCGCCCCGTCCCAAGGGCTTCCGTCCTCTCTATGACATTCCGTGGATGTTTGAGGCCCGTGAATTTCTGCGTAAGAAGTTGATTGACAAGAAAGTGCATGTTTCCGTCGATTACATCCAGGAGGCGAGGGATAGCTTCCCGGAGAAGGTGTGCGCCACCGTCAACATTAGTGGTATCAATGTCGCCGAAGCGCTCGTTTCCAAGGGTTACGCCACCGTCATCAGGTACCGGCAGGATGATGATCAGCGCAGTGCGCATTATAATGATCTCCTGCAGGCTGAGACCAAGGCAGTCAAGTCCCTCAAGGGTGTTCACGCCAAGAAGGATATTCCTACCCATCGTGTGCACGAAATTGTAAGTATTCTCGTCTTAATTCAATAAGTGTCGTACTGAAATGTTTGTTGATAGGATTCCGCAAAATCGAAGCAATATTTCTCCTCCTTCCAACGCGCTGAGCGTGTGAACGCAATCGTGGAATTCGTCGCTTCCGGCTCCAGACTACGTCTCTTCATCCCGAAGGAACATTGCCTGGCTACCTTCCTTCTTGGCGGTATTAACTGCCCACGCGGTGCGCGCCCCGCAATGGGCAACCAACCACCTACCAACGCGGAACCCTTCGGCGAGGAGGCCCTTCTCTTCACCAAGGAACGCGTCCTGCAGAAAGAAGTTACGATTTCCGTTGAGTCCACCGATAAGGCCGGCAACTTCATTGGCTGGCTGTGGATCGACAATGTCAATCTCTCCGTCGCACTTGTCCAAGAAGGCTACGCTGCTATGCATCCGAACGCCGACCGCTCGAAGTACTACCGCGATCTGAAAAGCGCCGAAGATAGCGCCAAGGCCCAGAAACTGCGCCGCTGGAAAAACCACGTCGAAGAGGAGCAGGAGGAGCAGCAGAAGGTCGAGGAGGACCGCGCCAATCCTGAGCGATCCGCCAACTACGAGGAGGTCGTTGTTACAGAGGTGACGCGCGAGGGCAACATTTGGGCGCAACTCGTTCTGATGGGCCCCAGAGCCGAGGCAATGAGCGTCAAGCTGCGTCAGGAATTCCAAGCCAACCCGCCACTCCCCGGTGCGTACACGCCGAAGCGCGGCGACATCTGCGCCGCCAGGTACTCGGTGGACGACGAGTGGTACCGTGCCAAAGTAGATAAGGTGAGCGGCGGTGAGGCCTCGGTCGTGTTCATCGACTACGGCAATGCGGAGACGCTCAGCACGTCGCGTCTTGCCAGCCTGCCCGCCGGTTGCAACAGCGAGAAACCGCTCGCCACCGAGTACTCCCTCGCCTGCGTCACCCTGCCCAAGGACCCCGAGTATGCGGAGCTGTGCTTGAAATACCTGCGCGACGACACCGCCAACCGCGTCCTGCTGCTCAACGTTGAGTACCGCACGCCCGGCGCACCGTCTGCTGTCACCCTGCTTTCCGAGAACCGCGAAGATGACATCGTGAAGAATTTGATCACCGACGGCCTGCTTCTGGTTGAGAAGAGGAGAGAACGGCGATTGGCTAAATTGGTACGAATTTATCATTCATTATATTCAGTATCAAAAAGTGTTATATTGAGAAATTTACTAAATAATTTTGTTTTGCAGCTAGGGGACTATAGAGCAGCTCAAGATGTCGCCAAGAAGAACCACTCCAACATCTGGGAGTATGGCGATATCACCGAAGATGACGCCAACGAGTTTGGCCGCTAGGGTGTGAGCGGTTTCCGTGACATCGACGGCAATCTACACACGACATCCACTTTGCCAAACTGCCGTCGATGCTGCTAACACACGCAGTTACAATTACGGTGAGACGCACGAGATAGCAGAACATACGAATGTTTATGTATACATTTATATAACACAATTTTTGCAAGTTTTTTAAAACGCTTCTCTTGAGGGCGAGATTTTGCGCGGTGATTGCCTTCGAGTACACTGAAGTACGAATCATATATGTATATAAAAGTGGTAACTATGTAAAGCGCATGTGCAGATACATTATTACGAATCAAGCATATTCTTTTTTTAGCAAACAATTTTATAGATGTTTTATATAGATGTATATATTTGGATTTGTAGTTTAATGTTGATTCGCAGGGGGAGGCGGCGGCTGACAGATGCAAAGAAATTTAATGTATTTCATTTTGTTTTTGTAACTTTTGTCATCATTGTGTTGTCACTGGAATGTGGCACCATACACATACACACACCACTAGCATGTGCAAATTCATTATCCTCTAATTTTTTTATACGAAAATATTTTGTGGGACATTGTAATTTTTAAGCATGGCGTAAAGTAATTGGTTTTCATTAATAATCTAATGAAAGTACGATTAAATGATGGATATATTATTTACGCCAATCACTTGAGTTTGTATTACATAACCGTCCTTTTTTATTATATCATAGAAAGCACTTGCTATTCCTTATCTTCCGCCATCATTTGTTCTATAAGTCGTTTTCGTTCCTCAGCCTGTCGGAGTTTCATTAGCGTGATGCTTTCAAAGTCCGTTTCCTTTATGGTGTTGCTTCTGTTTTTGGGGGCGATACTATTTGGTCCTTTTCCGTCCAACCAGGTTAATTCCAGAGGGTTTTCTGAGAGTCCTTTTTCTATATCAACCGCCATTTCCTGCAGTACCAGAAATGTAAACATGTGGGCTTTGCAGTTAGGATGGTAAGTATATTATTTTGCATTGACATGTATCAAATAAATAAGATTAGAAGAAAAGCGAATAAAATATAGAAAAGCACTTACTGCGGATCTCTTTGAATCAAATTCAACTAGGGCAGAACCTTTCTTTTTGGGTGAAATCACTAATACTGTGATGTTTCCATACTGAAAATTATTTTAAATTATCTTAAAAATGTTTCATAAAATAGTATTTTATAGTATTATATTACTTAAGTAACAGCAATTGGCAGCAAGTACGACGAAATTGAAACATATGCTGTACTTTTTTTTTGTGTTTTCTTGAAACTGTATTTTAACATTAGACTATCTAATTAAATGAATCTAGCGTCATAATATGCAGAGAAAAACTAACTGTTAAAAAAAAACAAATGAGATCTTTGGCGTAAAATGCTATAAACATTTTCATTTTTAAATGAAACAATTTATAGTTGAAAAATTATTTATCTAAGGTGTAAAGACCATAATGGCTGAGCAATAAAATGATTTTTAAATAAATAACTTATAGTTAATATCACCAAAAAAATCACAAAAAAACAAAATATGAAAGTAAACACTAAATAAAATAAGTTCAAAAAACCTATATTTGTTAAATCTATTAAATAGATTGATATCAGGTAGATTATTTTGAAAGTAATTTCAAGAAGTCCAAAAATAAAGTACA
>JAODGA020036976.1:0-12783 GCA_027574885.2 Drusilla canaliculata | reverse complement strand
TGATGTGTTTAAAGATAATTATCGTGTAATTTCTTCTTTGGTGATACGAAAGTGCACAATGAGTGATTGGCTTAATATGTTTTGGGCGCTGCTCGGTTATGACACCACAAAGCAATTAACCGGGTAAGTTTTCTTGTGCGCTGACGCGCGCTGCTGCTGCACACCGGAAGTAGTTTGTTGGATTTACGCAGATAATTGACTTATAAATAGTTTAATATGTAGCATGCATTTGTGGTGTTAATAAATTTGATGCTGTAGAGCTAAATGCAGAACTGTTTGATGTTGTAAAATGATTTTTATTATCATATATACTTTCATTTTGAATTTATTTATTTTTTTTGTTTTTTCGGTTTTAGACTTAATAAAATTTGAGTACATTTAAGAATGAGTAGAATTTATAATAAATTAGATAAAAGTTATATAACTTAAACAACTTAAAACTAAATGTCGGCTACCTTGGTGTGATCAATAAAATATGACGACAATTTTTACTAAATTAAATTGAAGCTTATTAACAAGTTTACGCTATTTTTGACAAAACAACAAACAAACAAAGCGTATAGCAAACTTTGCATGAAAAAGGCGATCGATTATCCATATCGTAACAAGTGTTGATATAAAGCTTATAGCGTAACTGTTGAACGGTATTGTCAGGTTTCCGTGCATGTAAAGTTTCAATTTATGACTACTTCCGCATGTGGTTGTAGGAAAACTAAATATCTACAAAGCGGCAAGTATTTTTTGAAATTATAGTAATTTAGAGCAGTTTTTCCAAACTCAATATATAGGTTTTGACATCGAAACACTCGAAATAGATGCACACGATCCGAAATTTATTTGCCGCGCTCGCTGACATCCTCTTGTCAACTCGTAACTCTTAAGCCAAACGGGCGTAAACGCTGCAACGTCGTTTTAATTTGCTGGCCTGAAAACGGAGCATAATTCAAACACGCATTAAACAAGCAAAACGGTAACACTATCACAACATGCACTGTCGCTAAGTTAGGCTTACATTGTAGCGGATGTGTAAAATACCCGGTACTCACCATCTTGGCGTATTTTCTTTGGGATCTCTATCAGAGGTAATTTAAATTTTACTCTAAATCCATTTCTAATCAAAGACAATTTTAAGAACAATATAATCATAAAAATTGATTTATTTGTTCTTGAGTCATATTAGGTCTTATATTCACCCAAAAATCTTATATATTTAAATATTACATATTATCCTTCTCTTAACAAATACAAACCTTACAAAGAAAGAATTATTAAAATTGGTCCAGTCATTTTTGAATTATAAACGTTGTTACAAACACTACTTTCTTGATATATAGATTTAATACATTAGAATATAATAATAGATTATTAATTGTATTATGTATAGATTTTTGTGATAAGTTATGTTGTAGATTAGGATTAGGTAGAGTTAGGAGCAATATAAGACAAAAGATAAAAAGAATGATTGAAGAACGAAGATTGCAGTCCTCTAAGCTCATACTAATGCGTTGGGTTTTTTAGCTGGCTGCGAGTTTATTTATGAGCTACGACTTTGGCTGCATCTTGGCTGACGGCCAAGCAAGTGGCGCGCGTTGTAGACTTTTGTACTTTTAATACAACCCGCTCACGATCATCGTACTCGTGTTTCACCTACACACACACACACATGCTCTAGCAGATTACACACATTGGCATGTGTTTTTATCAATGCTAAACTGCGCCTAATTCAAATCTAATTGCTATAAACCAGTAATGGCTCATTAGCGCACGCCTTTATCTTTCAGCCAGGGCCTAGTTTACCCAATTCACAGCTAAGTCAGTTTCGGATTGCTTTACGTTAGCTTTTAATATCTTTCCAAATGGCCGCGCTTTATTTTTACAAACGGCCTTAATGCCTCGCCCGTGCGGACAATGCCAAACTATTTCGCTTCTCCTGGGCTGTTGTCGAGCTGAGAGGAGAGGAAAAAAAAACAGCGCGAGATTCACTCTCAACAACGCGCGGCGTTTTCATTTTTAGACAAATCGCCGAGCGCCGCCGCGCACAGGAAGAGGAAGCCGGACAGCAACCAGCCGTCAGTCGCACCGCCGCCGCCAACATGGAGGTTGCCAACGTGGAGCAGGCCGTCCTCGCCAGCGGCGTCTCCAGGCAGGAGGAGTCCGAGAGCAGCGAGCAAACCACCTTGTCTGAAGTAAGTTTCCTGCGAAAAGAGAAACGGTGTGCGGTAGTGCGCTAGTGCGCATGCGCAGTCGGTGACTGAGCACGTGCGCAGCAGCGCTGCGCGTCGGCGTGCATTTGATTTGTGATGCGCGCGTGCAAATGAAGCGCGAAATTCGCGCCGTTTGATGCAACTGAGATTAGCGGATGCGGCAGCATGTGCACGCTGCCCGAAGCGCGTCGACGACTTTGACGTCGCCCGGCGGTGATAAACTGCTGAGTAACATCAGCGCAACAAACGCTAATTAATTCGAACGCGAATGTAAATATTGGCGACATGTTTGTACGCCGTGCGCGAGCGCCAACTGACAGCGAGTTATGACTTGAGCATCTGTCCAATGCCTAAATCATCTTAATGAGATTTCAAAATTGTTTAATTTAAACTCCTTAAAATGTTATTTGCGATATCAAAAACGCAATAAGTACTTAATTTCTAACTAAGTACACTTGACTCAAGTAATTTAAGTATAAGTTAGTAGAGCTTAATTTAATTTAATCTAAGTTCACTTAACCTGGCTTAAACAAAACTGAACAAACTTTATCTCAAAGAACTCTTAATGTAACCTGACTTATCCTGACCAACTTAAGCTAACATAACTTAACCTAACTTAACTTAACCTAACTTAACCTAACTTAATTTAAGTTAATCTAACTTAACATAATCGAAAATTACCTAGCATAACTAAAGTTAATATCACATTTGCTGAATATTGACTCGTCTAGATTTCACAATCATCATTTATTCTTTGATTGACTGCTTTTACACTGCAAATAACAATTCAATAATAATTAAAATTTATTTAATGTTTAATTAATAATAAATTTTGAACATTTAAATTTATTTGGAAGAAAAAAGAAATCACTCATGCAGACTCGAACAACCTGTACATTTTTAAGGCACTGCACTATCTAGAAATGCACAGAACAACTTACATTATCCCGTCAAAATTTTAAAAGAACTTGTATTGTTACTTAATATAATACATTGTCCTTGAATAAATAATCAATTATCATGATATTCTCTTTTGTAGTCTTCAAAAGACCTGGGTCATACTAAAATCTCTGAGAAGAACGCAACTTTCGAAGGCACCCAGCAGAGCAAAGTTGTTGAGCAATCCGAGAATGCCTTCTCCAGCACGGAGTCGTCCTCCAGCTGCGTGGTCCAACAGAGCGTGTCGCAATCGGTAAGCGCCAGTAGCAAGGTATTCTCCTCAAAAATCTCCAGCGCGCAAAGCTTCTCCTCCGAGGAAGTGTCCGAGTACGAAGAAGTAATCGAGGGCTAAACCCCAAGCGCCGGCCCCACCCAAATCACACAAACTTGACATGCAAAACCACCTCTTACTGATGTTATCTATCGACACACTCTTGTTAAACCGTTTTTTATCTGTCTTTATCTGCATTACGTAAAACTGTGTTAAGTAAGGATCCAAATGTTTGTGATATTCTGTTCTCCTCCTTCGTCAGACCAACTCGAAAAGACAGCTCAATATTTTTTACAAGAAATGAGCGCAACCAAAGTTATATAGAACTGAGAGGCTAGTGCATTAGCATAAATTTTTTTGAAAATGGATTTTTTTCTGGTTTCCTTACTGTACAGATGTTTAAGTTTCGCATAGAAAAGCAATAAAGTTATCAAGCAAGTAGTTGTGTTATTATTGATGAACAAACGCAGATAAACCGAGCTTCAAAGTGAGATTGTGACTAATTTCGTGCGCTTTTCTGCGCTCAGTTCTATATAGCTTTCTAAAATCCTAACAAAACACACTGCAAAAATCACTAACTGATCAACGCGGGCCACTTTTCTTGAAGCTCCTGGTTTAGCTGTTGTTGTTTAGTTTTAAACTCTTTTTTCTTGAGTTATCCGGCGGGATGTTTATTTAGGAAGACTTTTTTGTTAGGATACCTCATCAACAACGACTAATATTGGACAATTGGATGATTTAAAAATTGTGGGGAAAACTTTTGAACCTTTGAAACCTTTTGAACCATTGCGGTCGTTTGAGTTGGCGAAACAAATCAATGAATCTGTGCAAAAGTCTGAAGCTTGTAATACTAGCACAACCACATCTGCCTCAACTGATACAACAAATACGCTGCTTTCTCAGTCAACAACTTCTTCGTCGTCGATGTCTACAACGCAAAACTCAACAACAACAGCAAAAGGTTTCTCAATTCCTTTACTTCCGGTTGATTCTGTGCGAAAAATTGATTTAGCATTTGATACGCCAGTTTCCACCGGTTTATCTGACAAAACCGCTGAAAGCGTTCCAGCGACTGAAGATTTAACTCAGCCACTATCACCACCTCTTCCATGGTTGGTGAAATGTGAACCAGAACCACTTTATGATGCCGCTACTAATGAACTGTTAGTTGAAACGGACATCAAAACTAATAAAACAACAAATGAACCACCAAAAACACAGGAAACTGCCGACAAAGAAGAGGAATACGTTTTTAAGCCACTAGCAAAACCATCTGACTTTATTAAGAATCTAGCAAATCAGAAACCTACAGAAATTAAAGAAGAAAAAATTAAAAATACTTTGAAGGAGATTATTTCAGACTTGGATAACTATGCGGAAAAGGATGTTGAACTCAAAGAAGATTGTAAACAACAGAATGGAGTGAAGAGTTCCGAGGAAGAAGAAAAGTTTTCCGTAAATCCGATGCAAACATCTGTAAGTATTTCTTGTTAGATCTGCACTTTCTAACAAATTTAAATGTTTATGTCTGCTTGTGTCTGTTGTCTATGTACACGTCAATGTTGCATGATTTTGTTGGAATATGAATGTTTATAGATGTTGAGATCACTGAATGACGACATTCTTATGGTACATTTGCCTTCCTGTATTGAGACTAAGGATCGGCAAAAGAAACGACAGGTATATGCTATTACTATTTCATTAAAATATTTAGAAATGTTAGAGAATATATGATTTGAAAAAACAATCCTAAGCATCTTGTCATACAAATATTACAATTACTTAATTAATATGATGATGAAATTAAAAGAAATTGAATTATATTATTTATTTTTATTTATTGTTCATTTAATTATATTTAGTCAAATTTATTTAGATTTTTATGCCAATATGCCTAAACTCTAACTACTCTAACTTTAATGCTGTCACATAATTAAAATTAACATACCACACCTTACATCACATAAAACTAACATAACCTTACTTAACCTAACCTAACCTTACTTAACTTAAGCTAACCTTACTTTACCTAATCTTAAGTTTTTAAATTGTTAAAAGCTTCTTTAAAAACTTTTTTCTACAAATTTGTTTAAACTGGAATACAATGAAAAAAAAATACGTTAAATCAAAATAAAAATGATCAAAAATCACAAAAATTGAACAATCGTAAATAAAAATGTTTAACTTAATATTTAAAAATCTACACTCACAGCTAATATGACTAAATATTAATAACTGAACAGTTTATAGACTTGGTAAAAACTGCAATATATATATTTTTTTAATTAAGACAATTGTCAAATTACATATTCTCAAAATAGAAATGAGTACTACGTGATTTAGATTAAGTTATACAAGAAATATATTGTTAAAAGTCTATTTACATATTTTTTAAATATTGTTTACCTTTATCCCTCCAAGTTGCTATATATATATCTCATTAATAAAAGACATATATTGAATAAGATTTTTTTAATAAAATTTTTAAAATAGTTTCTTAAAAGAATTGTAAATAAATTTAGCAAATTGAAATAAATATAAAATAATTAAATTAAATTACTTTAAGAGCTTTCACTTGTCTATTCAGATCAATATATGTTATATAAGATTACGTTAGTTATGGTAAAACAGGTTATATTTAGGTTAAGTATATATAACGGTGATTTTTTTCTTTTATGTTAATTTTTATTAAAACGGACAATTTGAAAACTACCAATACTTTTCTTATATTTATATTAATAGCATGCAGATAAAAATAGTTTTACACCTAAAGCAATATAATTAAAGAAACTCTAATCTAAAATCTTTTAATATTTTTAGGTAATTGAAGAATTAAATCAATTAAACCAAGATAAATCCAGCGATGATTTGGTGAGTACTAAAATTAGCACAACATAAGCAAACAAAAGTATATTATTATATGCCTTCAATAATAACCAGAACATATCTTTCTCACAACATAAACTGTTAAAATTTACCAGATGCATCCTCTCAAAGACTGAATAAACATATTTCTGATAAAATTACATTGTATCAATTCGATATTGAAATTCGATATCTTGGCACTGAATGGGACACTGCAATAAGGCCATCGAAACAGGGCCAATGTTGATACAATGTTCATGCGCCTAGATCTAGATCGTAGTTTAATTAAAGACGCGTCAAGGTATTGTAATCCGACCCACTGATTGACTTGTGCTGGCGACAATTAACGCGCAATGTCCGATGTGCGCCATAAATTCGCACACTTTGCTGAGCATCACGCACGAACATGCGCATCGCGCGCGCCTCCAAAATAAACCGAAATTACAACACGCGTTAAACAAACATGTGCGTCGAAAGAAACGCCGGGCGAATCGCGCGCCGCCACCGCCGTTGCCGCCGCCGTCACCGGCGTTTGCGAATCTGGCACACCGCCAAATCGCTGCCAAAACGGTGCGGCTGACGAGCGAATTATTTCGAGGCTTGTATTTTGTTAAAACGCAAGGCGCTCGGCCAAACAATCTCGAAATCAAAAAGACCACTTCAGCGCATCGCATATCAAATCGACTTCGTGCAGCATATTTTATTGCAACGGCAGTAATAAATCATAAAATTTTGTGGCAATTGTAAATCAATAATCCTAAATATTTAAACAACAACAAAATATCATAATAATCAAGTTTTTAGATGTGATATGAATAAAAAGACATAAAAAAAACAACTAAATAAAGTAATAATCCAAATAACCAGTGTCAAAATTACATAAATCTGTAATTTGTGTCAGAACATAAAATAGTTTACAGAGACTTAATCTGTGTCAGTTGATCTAATTTCGCATCAGAATAGCAATTGTCCCCATTCGAAAAGCAACAAATTGTGAAAATGAGGCCGATACCAAGAAACAATAATTACTCAATGTCAAAGAGCAGTTCGTTCTCCTATCAGAAATCGCAGAACTTAACTAGCTCCAGCTCTTATCAAGGCTACACCAAACAACTTAGTACACCGTATCAACCCTTACAATCGTTCAATCTTCAAAAATCATTCAGTGTGAATGAAGTTGTCGAAAGTAATAGGGGCTTTAAACCGTCGGATAGAAAAGATCCACATAAACGGCAATTTCTTCAGGATTTAACTCAACGTGTTTTCAAAATTGGTTTGGTGAGTTTAATCTAAAGATTATTAAAATATCAAGGTTATTAACACACATAAAATGCTGTGAAAAGTGTTGAATGATAAGGTTGTGCAGAGAGAAATATTTGTGCTTTATTTAAGCGCTTCTAAGACGGTCAAATAGAGAACCGTGGGCGGTGATTTTGTAACAGTTTGCTCTGGCAAAGATTGCCAAAGACGTCATACTGAAACAGATCCTGTGATGTCATTGCTTTTTGTGAGTTAACGTATTCTACAGTCTCAAATTTTAATAACTTGAGAAGTATAAATCTTTTTTAGTATATGGCCCACTTAAATCTTACGAAATGTTTGTACTAGACACAACTTTGATGACAGATATTTAGGCCTTAATTCAGCTGTTGCATCTTAGAAATGAGAAATAGACTAGTGCAAAACATTTTATTACGACGCAAAAAGGTTGATTATTATGATCATTTGAAACATTGTGGCGTAAAACAGTGGGCGGAAATGCAAAACCATAACAAGGAACTAAAAATAAAATTGTGGAACTTATTAGCGCGATGGCGTGTTGCTTTTTCGGATAGAAAACTCGAGAGTTTTCGCTCACACTCGAAAGCAAATAAAACTAGTCTGTTAGTATCTGTTCCGGTTCGGTTTTGGACGGTTCCCAGTGCGAAGACAGCACATACACAAGTCTTGCTATTTACACAGTTATACATACAGCTCATAAGAAAACAAGTTGTTGTAATTAGTAATTCGTTCATTGCGTGTTGGTGAAAAATGTTTCTTGGTGCGGAAATCTGCGAGATCGGTGCAAAGAAAACAGAAAAACACGTGCGATTTGAAGTGATGCCAACATTTGATTATGACTCACGTGCCCGCGGTGATTAATTGCTGTTTTTGCTGTTCCAGGATGAAAATGCACGGCCCAATAAACCACCCATTAATTTGGAGAAAATTTTCACACCTGCTCAGGATGCACCTCAAATTCAGCCTAAAACAAGTAGTTTTTTGTTTGTTATTTGTTTAGTTATTTGTTAATTATTTTAAATTTTAGAGAAAATGTATGCATCTTCCGATTTTTATGCCTCTGGTCTGCATCCGACTGTAGAAGATCAAGTGGAATTAGCCCGTCGTATTTCAAGCTCTCTTAGTGATATCAGTAATCAGTCTAGCAAGGGACAGTCGATGTATGTTAATCGTAAAAAACGATCAGTTAAATGGGTCCATGAAAGTGAAGGTTAGTAGTTATTTATTTTGGTAGCTATAAATTTTAAAATGGCGTTGATAACCATGTTACTACTCCTGTTCCTTTTGATTTTTTGTTCCTTTCTTGGTTTGTGTATATATCTTAGTTTAAGACGGTGGTCAGGATGTAGAAAATCAGTTGTTATAGGGTACGATCTTGGCTAGTAGCCAAATAATCGACTACATAATATATTCCTGTCTGAGCTATACAAAGCCAGATTTAAACACGCAAAGCTTCGCCCACATCTGCCAAAAACAATAAACACACGTTTTGTTAAAACCCGTCTTATAGTCTTTCCCCTGATATAGGAAATATCACCAACGGGCAGAATGGAAGCATATCGGAATCGCGAAACGAACACGAATCCAAGTCGATTTTACAACTGGTCATGAACCCACATGGCCAGGTGCAGGATATCAACTCTCTGAAAAAACAAGGTTTACAATTTGAGTCTGCCCTTTCTCCGGATGTCTGTGCTGAGATCGTCAAAGACCTAAACTCCCCGAAAGGAAAAGGTTAGATGTGTTGCAATATATTTTGCTGGTTTATAACTGGGTTGTTCTTTAGGGGCTGAACTATTTGCAAAAAGACGCAAACGCTCCGAGAAATGGGTAGTTGGCGAAACAACTGGCATCAAATCGGAAACTCTCAACGACATTGCATCTACTCCCGTACCAATCCTCTCACCACTTCCACCTTTGACTCCTGTTAACCTACCAGCTCCCAGTTACCTCCCAGAGACACAACAACGCATGCAACATAAAGAAAAACTTGATTCGATTCAGGTTAGTTTTAATTTATATCAATTATTTATTGATTGCTTGAGCTTAATTCGGTTGCTAATGCAAGTTGTTGATTAGAGCCAAGTACGCTTTTTATACATAGATCAATTTGGTGCAGCTGCCAATTAATCCGCATTCCAAACAACCGTAGACCAACAACAAGCGGAGTATAGATCTGGACAAATATAATTAACGTTGTTCACTCCTCTCTGTGGTGTAGGAGCGTTTCATAAGACCCAAGTTGAAGCTGGTGAAATCACCGTGGGAGGCAGCGCTCGAGACCGGATCGGTGGATTCCGCTTTTCAGGACGTAGCCCCACCCGTATTTCTAACTAAGGGCAATTTTGTTGCACCCGCTGTCAACTCGTACGAACAGGCTCTACAGAACGATACCCTACCGGCGTGGACGATGCCCGCCAACGGCTACGGCACCGGTCCCACGGCTCCCAGCAAGACTTACGCGCACAATCCGGCGTACAACTCCAACAGCATCAATCGGATTGTTGATAATCTGCAGAAAGGTTTGTCGAACGTTGACATATACAAGCCGACACTCCCGCAAGCGTGGAACGCACAGCCGATTCTAAAGACGCAGCAATACAGTGAGTACACATAGACTTAAGCTTTGAAATTAGCTTCTCGCTTCTTCTTTTTCCTGCACATTCTAGGTAGCGTTTGGCTTCCTGCTGATATACAACCTGCAGCAACTAGCGCTGAGTTCAGACCCACTTCACCTTATCCCTCAATTCCTGACGTTACCCAAACGCCTGAATGCTTAGTAGATACCCCTGTTGACTCGAAAATTAGTAGGCCAGTGACCCCGGTACCATCCAACTTAGATCATATCACAGCAGAATTGCAAACAGAACAGACCAAACAAGATAAAGTTACTTTTCCGGACATACCAGATGTTGTAATAAAAGAAGACCTAACTGAGGCTTACCATCATACTGATACGGTTCCTCCAATCAGGGCGACGTCTCCTTTTCCGAATATAGCGGATGTACAATTGAATCCTGATGTATTGATCAAAGATATTGTTAAGATACGTACAAGTCCAGTGTCTTTTTTCAAATCAAAAAGTCCGGTACCTCAAGAGAAACCTATTTTTGTTTCTGCACCAATTATTCCCATACCTAATTTGGAACCTTTAAGACTACCGGAACCTATTACTCTTGTAACTGAAACAGTCTGTCTTTCTGAAAGTGACCCGTTGGAAAATGTAGAACCTTTAAGAGGAAAACCTTTCATCTATAAACCAAGTAAAGCTTATACTCCTGTCAAAATGGATAAGAAGTACCTATCAGTCTTGGATCAACCTAAACTCAAAAGTTCTCCACCTCCGGAAAGACCAGAGTTCAACTTTGCCATTGGTGACTTACCAGCAGAACGATCCCTGAGAACGCCAGTCAAAACCTTACAGAGTGAAATCTTTGAAAGTCAAGGACACTTCAATGCAAGTCGTTCTGCATCACCATTTGCCGTCTTTATACCTCTTGAAAAGATTCCTGAACCTAAAGCAAGTCAACCGAAAATTATACCAGAACCTCAGCCAGAACTTGAGCCTGAAATTGAACCGGAACCAATTATGGTAGATGTTAAAAAGCTAGCCATATCTGATACACAGACGAAAAAATTAATTGAGTCTCAAAAAGATTGCTTCAAAGAAATGAAAGACATTAAAGAAGCCTATAAAGAAGTCACTCCAACTTACAAGGAATATTGTAACAAGGTCAGTCAGTCTATAAAACCCAAAGTGGTTAAAACTTCTCAACTTAGTGAAGACAATGAAGTTAGAAAGAAATTAGAAGAAATGAAAAAAATCAGAGCTGGTGTTAATCTTGGACCACCTGAACCAGTTGAAACATCTGTTCCTGGTATTCCTGTAGAAAAACCAAAGACACCAGAACTTGATGAACATACAGAAGTTTTACTACAACCTAAAGTAGAAAAACCTGAGCCAACTAAGATAGAACCCAAGTTGGAATCACCACCCAAAGAGAAAGAACATAAACCAAAGAGACCATTATATCAAGATGAAATTGAAGCTCCAAAATGTAAGAAAGCACCGGAGACAATAATTGGTGCCATGCCACTTTTTGGACAACTTGATATCAATGCAGAATTTAAGAAAGCCATTGGTAATCATGCTTCGTTTAAACAGAAGCGTGCTCTGAAAGAAGCTATGGACAAACAACAGGAAAGTAATCTTTCCGAAATCAAAGTTGAAAGAAACGAGACATATAACCAGAAGCAAGTCATCACAGAACCTTATATAGAGTCAACGTTTAAGAAACAGACTAAAAACAATGAAATTGCTGAAGTTAAGACAATATCTAAGGCAGCAAATGAGGAAATTGAAGCAATTTACTACCAACAAGAAAGCGAGATTGAAATTGACTACCGAACTGTTCAAGAGGAACTTGTAATACCCCAAACAAGTTACCCTAACTATGAAAAAGTTGTAACAACCGAGAGTCCTTTAACACCGGTTCGAATGCAATATTTCGGGCCCTGTGATCCTACAAAGATCTATAAACCACAACCACAGGTACCACTAGCTTCTTATACTCAAGAGCCAATTATAATTGTTCATGATGAAGAGAGAGAAGATGACGATGATGAATATAAAAAAATTCCTGTAAAGAATCTGATTCAGAATTTTGAGCAGAATGTGATGCCACCTTTGAGATATAAACAAATTCGAGAAGAGCCGTTACCAGATGTACTTGATAGACACACACAGGGACCTGGAATAACACCCAGAAACTCTGTGGACTATTCCAATGAAAATATTGATGTGAACATCAACACAAATCGTCACAGTGACACACAGTATATCCAGGAACAGATGTTGAAACAGGCTGAAGAAGAGTTCGACAACTTATTTTTTGTCGCCAATACAGCAACGGTTCAAACCAAAGTCTATTCGGAGCAGCAGGAGCAGTATAAGCAGCAGGGATTTCAGCATGCCGAAAATAGCTCGTTTAGCGCCTACGATAGCAATACTTCGACATCCACGCAGCATCCATCCGCTTTTGCTTCTCACGTACAAGGTGCTTATCTCCACGATAGACACACAGCTTACATACGATTAATTATTTAAATACTTACTAATAATATCTAGGAATAAACTTACTAACCATATTTGTATGATTCATAGATTCGTCTACGTTGCCCCGGACTAAACCATCTCCCGTACCACCAAAAACAGCACCACTT
>JAODGA020036910.1:0-12463 GCA_027574885.2 Drusilla canaliculata | reverse complement strand
GTACATGATGCTGAAGATCCGCAATGTGGTGCCGGGTGATTTCGGGTCATACAAATGTGTCGCCAAAAACAGTCTCGGAGAGACGGATGGTGTGATCAAACTAGACGGTGAGTGCTTTTGATGTATTTTTTACCAAAGATGGTAATACTAGCACAATAACAGTATTTTATGAACAAATCAATTAGTTTATTAAATTAATTCTTTGAAATATTTCTTAAGTGCAAGTAGCTAATTAAATAACCATCAAAAACATATCCAATAGATTAAAAAATTCAAAAACTGAACGATGGAACGTATCGTTCCTTCAATGTTTACCCACTTCACATTGTGGTAGAGCAGGTTAAATTTTAAGTAATATTCTGGCATGTCACATTATTTGTGGGTTGTCTTTACGAAGACGGCAATAAGGTGACTTGAGATACATGCTACATCCGTCATCCAATTGTCTATGTGTGTTGCCGGTGGGGCGGCGGACAAAGCGCAATTGCTACATTATGCTGATGCAATTTCAGAAATCCCAGCTCCTACAACAATAAGAACGACAACCCATTTTCCGACAATGGTACCGAAAAAGAAAGGTACGAGATAATGTGCATGAATAAACATTTGTGCAAATGAACGAGCCACTTTTATGAGTACACAAAACGCGGTACAGCGCTGCAGCGGCGGCGCAACTGGCAGGAGGCGTTTGAGCGAGCAACGTTTTACCATCGCCATATAAAGGCGGCGGCGCTAGTGGTAGCTGTGTCACCACTTCAAATTTATTAGTTTGCACTAAAAATAAAGTTTTAAGTAATTCTTACATTTGCCAAATATGCCATAAAATTGAAGTAAAGTTATTATTTCTACATGCAACTCTCAAACTAAGCCAATATAGTAGCATTCAATACCTAATTGTCCGAGTCTAACCTAAAAGTCCAATCAAACTAAGTCTAAGCAAAAATTTGTAGAAGTTTAAAACAATTTTTTTGAAAGCCAAAAATGGGATACTCTGACCCTATTGGCTTTTTACTGTGTACTTCGCTTGACTTATGACTCACAACGCCTCCTGTCAGGGACATCCATCACACCGCGCATTCGTCTCCCTGCCATCCATCCATCCAACCAGCCGCCCGCTTACAGATGACCAATAATATTTATGTTCAGGTCGAATGCGCGCCGGCGACCGTCGTGAGCGCGGAGGCGGCGGCGGCGGCGGCGTCAGCGACAACCGGGTAATTGCTGGAAAAACCGATGTCGGCATTCACGAAGGTGATGAATTAACTCCCACCCCTTTCATAACCTCTCAATAAGTCTTTGCCACTAGAACGTATCTGCTCAAGCCATTTAGACGACAAGATCTTTTATTACGGAGTTGGTTGGCAGTAAGGTTATATTTGTTGCAGAATACGACTACGAAGGCGACGGCGAGTTTACGCTGCCCTCGCATCGACCTTCTGTCATTCGGGAACCGCCGGGGGCATTCAGCGGACGTTCCACCAAGCCATCTTCATGCACTGCTGTATGGTGGATCATCTACATCTTTGCGATCGTGTGGTGCTTGCGGTGATCTGGATGCTGCAAATTCTAAGACAAAGAAGAGAGACATTTTTACATATCCAGCTCCTGAGACTGACTGAAATTGTGCATGAGCCGTGTCGCTGCGAAATGCATGCGACAAATGTATCCGGATGGGTGACGCACGCGACAATGTTTGTATATAATGTATAAATATCGAGTGTGGTTAATGGGAGGTACCTTGAGTAGGCTGGTGCAAACGATTGCGAATGTTGTGTAACCCGCTGAATGTATATACTATTAAGATGATTCCTACGATGTTAAGCATTATTTAAATCAAATTGTAAACAAATCGCTAAAAATTACCGAAAACCACGCATTAATCATATTCAATCAACTTAAGCCATAAACTCGCCCGCTCTTAGTCTACTTTGTTTACGTAAACAATGTACATCCAGACATGAAAAACGCTAGAACCGCCTCCATTGTGAGTAGTATGTGTGATAAACAAATTCAGCAAAAAAAAGTTGTATCCTAGCTAAAATATAAAATATCGTATATATTGTAATCAATTGGTGAATAAAGTTTAAAAATGTAATTCTTTTTATTAATTTCGATATCTTTCCTCTAGCTCATCTTCATTGTAAGAACAAACTAGACCAAACTAGGCCTGGACCTAATCTAGAAAATTTTGATCATACATACATGTAACTCTACTTATGTTAGCTCATTTTTCGTCCACCTGAAGCAAATATAACCTAATTCGGATTTGAGTTAAACTAGTTTGATCCCATATAAGTCTACCTCTAGCAACCTTATCTGGACATAACCTAATATAACTTAATCTAAACCTAAAATATTATAATTTTCACCTAACCAAACAGAAAAAGGAACGTATTTGTTATTTGTGTTTTTCCAGCACAAGGTTTCTATATTTGGAACTCTGCAAACTTTGCAAATAGAGATGAAGAGAGATCAAGGTAAGAAAATGTATTTTTATGCTAGAAATAAACATAATGTAATCATGGCTGAATAAAACTAAGGGCGGGAATGTAACACCCAAGTCCTTTTGAAGTTATCGCAGCTTATCACTTGCACACTCACTGCGTGCTTGTGTGCGTTTGCGACCTGACGCAATGTCGTTCGCACGTCGTCGACGCCACGACGCGGAAAAGCCGCCCGACGTTATTTTTATTGAAGGCGCAGATGAATTTTTAGTTTTCGTATAGGTATAGGTGTAGATGGTGGCAGATCGAATTCCAGAAGTAATATCGACGGCGTGTGTGTACTCTACGACGAAATCCCAGCAAATATCAGTCCCAACGATTTTCATGAGTATTTTCCGTAATATCTTGCCACCCTTTTTTATTAAAGCAAATCGCATACCCCTTTGGATTGCTAGGCGTATACCGGAGATGAAGGTGTGAGTACACAGTAAACAGGTCACACCTCCTAGCAGACGCTGTCATTGAAATATTTAACGCAACTTGCAGTAAAGTCATGTTAAATTGGAGTGCTCAAATCTGGCCCCATGAAAGCCGTAATCTGACGGCGTTATTTTTATAAAACCCTCTGGGTGTTTCTTTTTGACTGCAAGGGGGGTGGTTGAATTTGTTTGTCGCTTCTTATCTAAACGCGCTTGTGTTTTGCCTGCATATGGACCAACACCACGGAATGGATGTAAACAAGAGCGAGGGAGAAATTGCGGATAGCGGTGAAGAAAAAGGAGATGAGAAAAAGTACTGGGGAGCAGTGGCAATGAATAAAATGTTCCGCCTAAAGTCCCTTTGTAGTTATCGGGGGTGTTTCTTCCACGCCGCGTAGACCGAAACGCTTTTCCATCGGATTATCGGATTTCATTTTCCTAACGCGATTTTCGGAACAATCCCTTAACAGTTTTGCCGCGCCGGCTGTATTGCGGAAAAGTTTTCCGGATTGCGGCAGTGACCGCGTACGCGGCATAAATGAAAATTGCAATTAGAGTTGTGGTGCCCTCGTATAAATATCTCAACTCAATGGCTTTTAGGGTCGTGCGCATCGAAAACTGCATTATTAACTATGGAGAGATGTAATTAGGATATCACGAAGTCGACGAGAGAGTGGCATAGTGCGCTACACTATTCCCGTAGGAGCGTATGGGAAAATAACACTGGGACAGCACGGGTTTCCTGATCCAACGAACAGCAGACACTAACACAGTATCAGATTTGCGAGCATGTTTTTCCAACCCTCCCCCCTCCCCTCCCCCCAACTACTCGGGGTCTTGCAGCATGTTGTGAACAAACGCCATCTTCGTAAATAATTTACTCCCGACACGTCCGCATCGACATCAAATCTTGTTCCATTATCGGCGGTACTCGCACATGTCCTACAAATTTTGGCGGGAAAATACGTAAAGGCAGGAGTTGCAATAAACAACCACAAACACTGCCTAAAACAGTATTTTTAGGATCAGGAATGTGCAAGTATGGAAGAAATGGTAATTTATCGCAGTCGCTCGGATTCCTGTTACTAAGTACCCAGTTGATCTGCATACGAAAATCGTCGCGACACTACGATTGGCGTAGTTTTGACGGCGAGTGCACGCAGCAGCGCAGCGGACCTTTAATTTTAATTTGCCCCCGGGATGTAATTCATTATTATGCATGAGTTACGCCGAGTACCCGCGCGCGAGAACAGATTGCTGAACGACGGAGCGGCGGGTTTAGTTTGGATAAGGTCCGCTTACCTCACAGCGCTGCGAATATTGCGCAAGGCGGTGAAACCTTGAAACACAATCTCTCCGTCGAAGCATAGCATAATACACGGTAATAAACAACAACAATTACCAGAATGAGTATTTTGAAAGAAGACACCTTGAAATTGTCTAATGTCAAGACAACAATAAATTTAAATAAGATTGTATGCAGTCCAAAATGCGCAACATCACATATTCAATCCGTCAGAGAAGATTGTCTTCTTCGGAGCACTTGACAGGACATGACAGCCAGCATCGACTCTCGTGGGGATTTTATGAGTAATGGCTTTTCCGTCGCGACACGAAAACAACGTGTTCCGCCCTCACCTTCCACGACTGCAATTTTCCCGCTCTTAGCTTACACAAATATATTAAACTCGCAAACGCAATCGTTCGCGATTTGCTTAATAGCTTGTTGTCATCAACGTCACGCGAGCGAATTGACAAGCCATTAGTAGTTTATTCAGACGTAACTGCAGAAGCCATTAGCCACCCTCGAAGAATTGCAGCCGGTTAAAAATAAATCGTAAGAAATATGTCCGCAATTCATCAGAATGTCGGGAGAACGCAATTAACTCCGATATGAGACTAATCGAGCTAATATTTTGACGTCTTCTTGAGAAAATTGGGAAAATCAATTTTGAGCAACATACGTTTTGGTCACTTCTTCCAAAATTAATGGAGTAATAAGGAAAGCCTCAATTTTTCTGTTATTGATAAAGTTTGGCAGAGGAATCATAAAAGGGAGTGGTGAAAATTGAGTGATAATTGTTCTACATAATTTTACAATGAAGATCGCACGCCCTCGCAATCTTCATTAAAATTGAATTATGGCGGTGTGGGTTGTGGCTGTGTGGGGACTTCGTGGGCGAGTTGGAGAACAAGAGAGATGGAGAGAGATTGCGTGCGTGCGTTTAATTTTGCCGCAAGAGCTTGTAGAAAAACGCGATGGAAATCAGATTGTGTTAATAGTGTTAGTTTACGCAGATCGACAAACCACTTTGTTAGAACATCCCTTCAGGCAATAATTAGAGCTTTCCGTCTGCTATTAATTATCAGAATCAGTTTCAATACTGGCTGGAAATTGGATCAATACAAGTAATTCTAGATGTTGATTCAAAACTTGATCCTTTCTTTATTTCAGAATAATCAGGTTAAATCAGGTTGTCTGTAATATTAGTAATATTAGATAAGGTTAATATTGTTTGGGTTAAATTTAAATTGGTTTACTTTTAATTATTTTGCTTTATGAGCCTCAAGCGATAAAGATAATGATCTTTAACATAGGTTGTGGTATCATAATCACTGTTTCCCTGATCTTGCAAAGGTGTTAGGCTGGGAGGAACACGCACAGGTTGATTCATTAATAAGACCCGTGATGGATGACCGCGACGCTGTGATATGGCGTGAGCAAAGGATGGCGCGAGGTCGCTGCGGCTGAGCGAAGTGAATTAGGGTAAGTAAGTAGCTTCAACAAGTATACGGCCCTCGATGGTGCTGCTGCGTTCCTGCGGCGCCGGAGATTTCACCGTGGCACGCCATCGCGAACTCGCCGCCATCCATTATACAAGCCAGACAATTTATTTTCCTTAGCTCAAACAGAAGATCTTGAATATTGCATTGTGCCTTTATCCACCGCGGCGCGCTGGTGGCGGCGGCGGCGCCGCTTCGTTATATAACACCCTTGCCCGGCCGACGCGGTGGCGGGCCGTGCAGAAATGAGCAGTGAATTTCACTTCGCCCGGAGAAAATAATGGTCGGCCAAATTAAACACGAAGAAAAGCGCAGCGGTTGAGGGCCATAGAGAATATAGAGTGCGGGCTAGAGGAAATAAAAAGAATATATATAAAAAAGAGAGAGGTCCTCGAATGGTGGGAGTGAGGAATCTGAAGCGTGAAAAGCACGCAAGACCGCAAGATTTTTGCTTCTAGGTGGGCACCCCCACTCCACTTACCTAGCCTAGGGAAACAAACTATTCGCGCTGGTTTTTTTAACGAGTGAGCATGTTCGACGCACCCTGGCACTCAACATGACATCTCGAGTACAACTGCTCGCGTCCCCGTGAGAGACCCCCCCGTGTGTGGCATGTGCAAGTTTGCTTTTCCGGCCACGTAGTGATTCTATTGTTGTATGGTACGTGTGTCGCGGCGGATTTCCACGTTGTGACAGTTGACTGCGCGCCCCGCGGGACCCGGTGGCAGAAACGGCGGGGTAAGGAACGGGGACAAACAGGATGATTTGTGGTGGGCAGCGGCTGTGCACCAACTGCCACCGATATTCCTTTCCGCACACAGCTCGCGTTCTCTTGCGGCACTTGATCTCCGCTGCCACTTGCTGTTTATCGGATGAAGAATGGCTTAACGAATCGACGCGCGGAGACATCCAGGTTCGTCTACTACGATTACTTTCCAAAGATACGTATAGGGTCAAAGGTGTCACTGCAAGCCGATTGTTAAAGGTCATCCCAACACGCGTCCTTGGACTAATATGCTTCGAGTGTGGCAGCATTTGTGCGGACTATTCTTTGGCGGGAAAACGTGGTGGTGGCGATTTTTTGATAAATTGCGAATCTCCCGAGATGCACGACGCGCGCGGATAAGAAGTATAGGCTATAGTTTCCCAGATAGCAGGCATAAATCTTCGAATTCGATCTGAAGCAAACCATAAATCGCACCTGGTGATCGGGAATAACGTTAACCGGTCTCACTAGCAGCGGAGACGGAGATGCAAAGCAGCACTGCCTTCGCACCTTTGCTGCGCACTTCACGCCTCACCGCCGCCGCCCTTCAAGCGTGCACGCCAAACCACCCCATCCAAATAGAAAACAGATCCGCCGATAATTCAGTACAATATATTATTGATCACGTTCATATATCAAAGCAACTCGAACACATTGAGCATCTAATGTTTCAGAAATAGCTGCCTCTGAACCGTGGACTATCAATTTGCAAAGTGGTTCCATTCTCAAAACTCAAAACTCTAAACCACAAATATCTCAATTCTCCCTTCAAAAATTCCTTGCAAGTGATTCATCATAAAGTCAAATGTTAAAGTTTGAATTTTGCAATTTCCATTATTCAATTGATCATAATGCACGGATAGCAAAAACCATGCCGACTATGATACCCCCATTCCCCTTCGATACAAGACGTGGCACGCTAATCAACAGGGAACCACTTGTTGATGGGAGACCTCACTTAGTCATATTATACCGTCGACTAGCGGTGGTGGCAGTAGCGGGCGAGTGTCCCTCTCGCTGTACGTGAGCGGCGGCACGCGCCTGTTCGTATTCATCCCTACGCCGTCCCCGTGCCGCCTTCATTGCAGCGCAAAGAGCCACATAACTTATGGCGATTAATTACGTGGTCGTGAGAACGATCCCACTAACGAGATTCGCATAATGCAAATTTGCTACCGCCCATCCGCTATCCGCTATTCACATTCTCATTTGCACTCTTGCCACCCCCATACCGCAGTGACTCAAAAACGTCGAAACTAGCATAACTAGAACAACAACACAAAGCCCAAATAACGCATCTATTAAATTTAAAATTAATTAAGACTAATTTTGTTGATCTATGTATTTAACAGATTCCAGAGTAAATTGGGATAATAAATAAGACGATGATTGATGCATCAAGGCTGACGCGCTTTTATGCGCAAAACTCAGAAAGACGCTGCATTATTCATTGGACCGAGATAAAAGCATTTTCTGCAAAACTTTTATCGCTACCGTAATTTGTTTACAAAATAACTGTGGTTAAAGCGGAATATTTCTTATAAACAAGTTTACAAACAAATTGCTCGTGTTTCATTACCATTAATTAAACTTTATTTATGTTCATGTCGAGTATATTTATGATTGTCAATTCAAAACAATCTACACAAACATTTACCATTTGAGCAAACACGTATCAAGTATAAAAAAGCAGCTAAAGAAACAACCCCACAAACTAAAAGATATAAAATAGCGACGAAGACGGACGAATGATAACAAAAAGAAACTTCGCACCTTTCGCTGTTTGAATAAATAGAATGTAGGCGGGTAAAGCCGGCATAGATATTGGCTTTGTTCAACTCTGGGGGGATCAAGCATTCCCATATTGGATTGCACAGAGATCGGGCTAAGATTGTGAGGGATTTGCCGAGGTGGTCCCAAATCGAAACAGAACATTTCATCCAACTTTTCCTACGTGACTCTAATACGCGCATTACGGGAGAGCGGGTGAGCGGGCGACTTCGATAACACTCCCACGATTGATATTTATGAAAGCTCAGGCATTCCGAAGGTGTTTCACGCCCCGCTGCAACTTTCCCCGTGCACGCCACGCCGTTCCTGCTCGAACCGCACTGATGAAAAGGGAGCCGTTGCCACGCAGGTCAGGGGACCCACAACAACAACGATCAAAGTTTGCGCATCCCGGATTAGTCCCATGGTCTCCAGCGTGAATCATCCAACCGACCACATATAAATATTAAAAACGCGCACTGTGGTGGCGCAACGATGCCGCTAGGCCGGCGGATCATTAAAACTTTATATTTACAAATCTCCACGCGGCTTAAGGCGCGCTTAACTGCCGCCCCCGCGACTTGCATGCACTTATGCAGATGCTGCGCGCGTGCAGGTTAACCGGAAGACTTAGAGTCAAGTTTCGAGGTTGGGGGGAGAAGTTTGCCGGCAAGTTTCTGTAAATTTGGCAATTTGACTTTTTCGGGGTTTTGGAAGAGCAACCTGCATTTAGAAGTTTGCCTCAGTTAGCTTCAAAGCAGAATTCAACATGTTGTGTAAATATGGTAGTTAGTAAAAGTCTAGCAGAACTACAACGTAAAAATGTAAAACTGCAAATTCACTAACCTAAACTAATTTAATAAGTTTCAGACCTATCAAGCTCATTCTAACATCTACTAGAGATGATTAATATGAATTAGCCCAACTGAACCCAACTTATTTCAACCTAAGTCAATCAATCAACCAAATTAAACCAAAGTTAAGATAACCCAGACTTGTCCCAATAAAATAAACGTAGCTAGAACCAACCGTAACTTAACTCTACCTTTAACTTCCTTAACTTAGCTTACTCAAGATTCTACGAAAAATTCAGTTTATATCAAAACTTTCTAATTTACTTCACATGAACAATATTAATTTGTTGCCTTGAAAATATTTAATTTCTCACAAACTAGAACTTAATGCAGTAACTTTGCTCCTATCCCTCTCAGACTATCTAAAACCGACTAGAATAATCTGCATACGACTCAAACTAATTAAAAGGCTACACAACACAACCGTAATTCAATGTTAACTAATTCATAGACGAGAGTGTGTACACGTACATGGTGTAAGAGCACCGCAAGGCGATTACGGGCGCGAACGCACACGAGCGGAAAATTACGCCACGCTGCAACAATTTACGCGGAAAATCAAAATGTCAGCAATATGCTGGCGGCAGATACCCACCCCCGATGCCTGTATGATAGGCGCTAACTCTGTCGCTCGGTTTGCACCCGTGTTTGCGCTGGAATACAAATATGTTATTATACGCATTGAATATACTATAGACGAGTGTAATTCCCACGAAGCTTTCGTGTGATCGGTGGTGGAAGTGGTTGCAGCGTTGCGTAGTGTAGAGCTATATATCTATATGTATAAAAGCCGATGCGAGCGGCGGGAAAAACATGCTACATTTGCTACATTCGGCGCGAAAAACGCCGCAAAGCGGACGCGCCGAGAAGCGAAACCGTGCAAATCCGCAAATGTGAGATTCACATGATCACACCCGATCACCGCTTTTCAGCCTATATTTTGCCAACGAAGATACTTGAATTCGACAGCTACCAATGGCCATTGATAGACCTTTGTAAATGTATCAATAAAATAAATATTTTTGTATCGAATGTATATCTGAATTCAATTAAATCACTGCAACTTGTCAAAATAAATGCATATGTTTATGATAGCGTTTTGTATTAATGCGGAAATGTATTCATAGAAGTGCATTGATAAAACATATCAAATACACCTGCAAATAAACTGTCAATATTTTAATGAAGTATTGAATATGTGTGGCATGTTTAAATTTAACCGCTAGCTGAATATCAAACATCCAATTAGTAGTTAATATTTTATCTCGTAATTTAGGCATATAATTGATGTTTTTGCTTTTTCGTTAAAGTGAGAAAAACTATAGCAGAGAGTATTCTTTAGAGAGATATAAGTTGCTTTTAGGTCGCGGCACCTAGTGTCAATCTTGTGTAATTTGTAACCGATGTTGCTTCCTGATCAGCCATTATCTCACCCTTTTTGCGGATTCGTCTCCTGGCGGAACGGGATTGAGTGCTTTCGCAGAGTGTCGGGAAAAATCCACTCTCCTGCGCTCCCGCGGATGGCGTAATCAATACGCAGTCGTTTTTCCCGCTGCCGAATATATCTATCAATCCATCTACATCGCAACATTGCAAGTGTCTCTTCGGTGTGGCGCGTTTTGTTGTTTCGTCCATATCAACGGGATACTCTTTTTCTCGTCTCTACAGGGAGTTGGCGGTGGCCTACGGCGAAGTTGTGCGCGCCGGTAGTGGCTGGAATTTATGCCCGGTGAATATGGCAGGAAGTAGGCATGTGGAGTACAATTTGAGTCGACATGTAGCGCCAGCGCTCGCGCGTACGATGTGATGTGCATCGGAAGGTGATCGCACGTGTGGACGTGCGAACCGTGACGTGCGAACGGAATTACCAAGTGTGAGGAAGATGAGTCGTTCTACCATCTTCCATCTGAAAATTGCCTGCTACCACCACCTCTTCATACCAGCTACCAGTATCGCTGCAGGCTGCAGGGGTGGAGAGGTGGTGCAGTGAGATTATACGCCTTGTATTAATATGATTACGGTTAGCCCACGAGATAATACTATTTGGCTGAATGTTGTTCTTTTCTTTGGAAGTTCCTTTCTTCCGAGCTGCACGCAGGTTTTCCTCCTTGTTGTCTGTTATTAGCTGCTCTTTTTTTGTTTTGTTTTTTTTTGTGTGCTTCCACGTCTCTGCACTGCCAACCGTGCAACGGTGGAAAAGAAAGCCCAAACAAAGCGCGTTGTCATTGCCAAAGCAACTGAGACAACGGTGCACAGAGTCAAAGGGAAAATGGTAACTGTAATTGACGTTATTACGCCCTTAAGCCATAACATCAATGCGACAGAAATGTGAAAGGCAGGTCTTTCCACTTCCTTCGGTAATGCAAGAGTGCGCTAAATCGACAACTAGATTGTTGACGCTAGTTGCACATATAATGGATATTCGTATTGTAAAACTTCGTAGAATTACACTGTCTACTTTATCTAGTTTTATCTATTCTAATACTCTAATAAACATTGCCCCATTTCAACGAATATAAATTAATTCTTAATAGCTCTATATAACTTAACTTAGAACAACCTAAACAATTCTAATAAATTTTAACTGATCATAAAATAAACATGTTGGTATTAACCAAAGTCCATGCAATTATTGACGCTTGCACAACATAAATAATAAATGTTTTACTGTAAAACAGCAGACATTTATAAACGAGTCTACCAACAACCTACTCAAGCATTTATGCAGAACTACAGGGAAATGAATAAACCATGAAATAAAATCGTAAACACTTTGCTGGTGCATTTTGTATTAGATTAAACTTGCGGAGACGCACTGGCAGCTGCAGAGTATAACAAAAAGCGTCCTTAATACTTCAAAGCAAATTTCCAACGCCATCGCTTGAGTAATTCTGTCATTGCACCAACCACGTCGTCCACAACCACAAAACCACGAAAAAATGCCATCCATTAAAAAATCATAATCTAATTAAACCTTTTTGGGCGAGCGTTCGGATAACCGCAATCACATTAGAGGATTTGACTTTTTGATTCTGGAGGTCACTCCGTGCGCCGATGGTGGAACACAACCACATTTTCATTCCATTAGAATCACTTGGAAAATACCAGAATGTTAATTCATCTTGTTTCGGTGTGCACTTTGGCCATGGCGACACTTTAGATCTGCAAATGGGATGAAAGTGCAAAAGTCTGTCGGTGTATTTTTAAATTTTCATCATGCAATCTAAAAAAAACACAAAACTTGGTCCGTGGTCTTATTGGATTCCTTATTTGAGTACATGCAAACGTAAAGACTAATGAAACACGTGAATAATTTTACTTCAATCTGGCCATCTAACAACTATATATGTCCCTACAAAACATTTA
>JAODGA020036808.1:0-12678 GCA_027574885.2 Drusilla canaliculata | reverse complement strand
CTTACAGACATATATTTTCGCATTTTTTCAATACGAATGATCCTTCCCTTTGCCAATACAAATCCAACAAAGAAAAAATTATAAAAATCGGTCTAGTTATTCATGAGTTATAAATGTTCTTACAAACAGCTTACTACAATAGAAAAAGAAGAGGTAATTAAGACTCTATGTTAACCTTAGGTCATTTACCCTTTATTGTAGTTACAAAATTTCTAAATAGACATTACAACTATTATAGCTACTAACTAATAACACAGTACGTCCAAATAATTATTAAAGAAGAGATATAACAATAAGATTTAGATGTAATATTACCATAACATGATATTTAGATTCCATGATCCCAAATTCTCCCAATTTTTACATATAGAAAATAATATAATCTCCTTGTTATAATAAAATTAAACCACCGTTAAATCGGTAAATGTAAACTTGATACACATTCAGTTAATAACTTAAAATCTCCCAAATTACAAAATTCCAATACGTAATAATTCTAGTATCGATAAATTGATCAAATTTCGCCAGATTCATAATTCATTTATAACCAAACAGAGAACCGTGAGGTCTAATTGTAACCATACTAATGATATTTTGGACATTATTTTACAGTTCCCAATTTCTCTTATTCCATCTAAATATAGCCGCTATTACTCTGACAACTCACACAAGCACACACAGACAAGATGTTACATAATCAAGGAACTGATGGTCTATTGTCTCTCGCGGGGGTTATCTCGAGACTTACCGCAATTGTGTGATTAACTGCAGCTCAACACATGGCGCGAGCGTCGCCGCCTGAGAGCGAACCTCTTGATAGTGTGCGGTAGCCACTGTGGCGAGTGTCTGGGAACCCGAGTCTCTGCAGACTGTCTCAGCACTCGGGGGCAGCAAAGCAGTTTCCTGAAGACACACCTGGATACTACACTTGCTACTTTGGCGAGCGTGCGACGCCGCTGGGGAAACCGGGCAAGCAAGGGGCAAGTGGCCCTTGCGATTGCGCACCTCTTCCTCCCCGAAACGTGTCCTGCTGCTGCTTGCACGACGCGCGCACTCCTTGCACACCTATTGTTTACACGAATACGATTGGTCCCCCGCACGACTTGTCCTTTCCGGAGCACACTGCACACACTTCCCGATTGTGGTTCAAGATTGGAGATTGCACAAGATGAGACAACACTGAAGGAAGGTAGAAAGCACCCTCACACACACGCACAGTGAGGTTGTCGCGTGATTGTTCCGATTGACGATCAGCGACGGATGGCCGATAGTGGTAAGAGAGACGCGTGTGCGTGCGTGATGCGTGCTGCGATGCGTCTGGGCATGTCTCCTCTCAGCGGCTCAGCGTTCGGCTCTCTCTCCGCAGGAGCAACAGCGCTGCTGCTGCTGCTGCGCGCGCGGTTCGCTACGGTGTACCCACCGAAGCAGTGCGAGTGGTGTGGAGGGGGAGGAGATGTGCGAGAGCAGAGCAGCAGCAGTGCTGGCGGTCCTGCGTTGTTGCTCTCGGCGCACCGCCTCGGATCCTCCTTTCCGCGAGCCGCGGCCCCACACGTGCGGCGGGGACCGCCTCCGCACCAGCGCCGGCACTATTATATCGCCGCGCGGTGCTGCGGCGCTTCCGAAAGAACCGTTTGCGGATTCGCATTGTTGTCGTTCTAAGGCGGAGCGTGTTCTGCTCAGACTCCCACGTATCCGCGCCACGATGCGCCTCTCTCTGTGTGCAGCTCTCTTCCCCACACGCGGACAGGCACAACAATCACACTTTGTATATTCATATGCAGCCGTTTACACTCATCATCACACATTAGCACGACATTCTTATGCAATTCTTGTGTCGCATAAATGCCAGTCTCAAAACTAATAGCTAATGTTAATATTCTTTGATTAATTATGACTATTACTAGGTATACTTTGCGGTAAAGTTGCTACTGGATTGTCTGTTGAGTAATCTTGCGCTGCGCTTTATTGTCGATGACAACTAATCACGGTGTGTGCTGTGTATGGCTAATTAAGACACTGAGCGCCGCGTTTTTTGCCTTTGCAATGCAATCGCCTGCAATTATCCCTCTGGTTAATGACAGCGTGCAATTTTCGTAATTTTATGCGCCGGCTTTTATTGAGCGGTATTAGCGCATTAAGGTGGCTGTTAACTTGCTGATTGCGCTAATAAATACACACGATATTAACACACGATTTGCAATAATTATGGGTTGGAAAAAGTAGGTAGTCACATCTCATTAAGTAAAAAATAGACATTTTCTAATTAGAATCTCTCCAATATGTTTCACCAATTAATTAATTATTAATCTCATTAAAGTTCAGTGGAAAGTAAATTAGGATAAGATACATTGGAATTGGAATAGATTGCATCTATCAAAATTAGACAGAGTCTTAGATTTATCTTAGAAGTCTAGTGTCTTGCATTAGGTTAGGTTTGGCTCAGGTTAACTGGGAATTAGAATTGTTTTATTAAAGTTAAATTAAGGTGAGTTAGAATTGGTAAGACTAAGCTTGATTAGAGGTTATTCTGGTTAGTATATTCTAGTTAGATTAGGTTATGTTTAACCAGGTTAGAAGGTTAGGTTAAACTAAGTTTGGTAAGATAAGCTTACGCTAGATTACGATAGGTTTGTTAAGTACATTCAGCTCGGTTAATTTAGACTGAATTAGGTTAGGTTAGGTTAAGCTCTGATTAATTTATGTTTCATATGTATTGTCAGTAATATAGAGATAAATAAAATAAAGCTTGGCTAGATTAGGTTAGGTGTTGTTAGAATGCACTGCTAAGTATGGTATTATAATCGTCATTTACCAACCTATGACTAAGTACACTCATATCTGGTTAAAATTGAATTTTATAGTTGATTAACTAGGATTCACTTACATAATCCTATAATACTCTCTATTCAGAGCAAATTCAGATTTAATCAGTCTAAATTGCTCCTTAGGTTAACCTAGCACAGTTTAAGGTTATTTAAACTCTCTTAGGTTAACCTAAATTCACTTAAATCAACAAGAAAAAAATAAATAAAATAACCCGAAGGCAAATATAAATACAAATACAAAGATAAATATGAGTTATGCAAATACGGAAGGAGCCAGAGGGTATCTCGACACATTTATTAAACACACCGCACCTGTGTGTTTCAGTGTGTGTCTGTGTGTGGTATCATCAGACACATACTGCCAATTACAGCTTCCTTGTAGCGACGTTTAGCATCTCACACCCGAAGGTAAGACAGACACCGCAGTCCGCAGCCGGGCACCAACAGGCTGCACACCGCAGCGCCGAAGAAGAAGCCGTTGCGGCGCGCGACTGTCTGGCTGCAGGCTGACCGCCCGCCTGCGCACCACGCACGAAGACGCGCGCCGCCACTTTTGCCGCCGCGGCAATCAATTACGACCGCTGCCGCTGTATCATACTTATTATCCAATAACGGACGAATTAATTAGGCGGCTAATGGCTGCGTGAAAGAGCTCGCAGGTACACACCAAGACTTTCTATCGATTTGTGCGCGCGCAATTAAAAGTCGCACGTCACTTTGGCTAGCTGTAATTATCGCGATTTTACTTAAAATAATCACAGTGTGGCGTCAACATGAACACACATTCAGCGTTTGTATATGAGTAAATGTGCAGTTGTATGAGTAGACTGCATGCCGTTACATCTTGTCGCCGCGCGGCGCAAACGTCGCGTCGCCGTCAAGGCACGTAGGTGAAAGAGTGATTTTCGAGTTTTCAGCATTTTTACGCGTCTCGCTTTAATTTGGATCGTGTGATGAGCAAAGAGCTGATGGGCTCTTATACATGTTCATATAGGTACATATATAGTATGTTTGCATGTGTGTGTGAGTATGAGCACGAAGGGAAAGGTCTTATTTCTTTGCGGTTTTGCGCATCACGCGGCCGGGAAGGGCGATCTGTCAGCGCGGTCGGTGATTGAGGAAGCTCCGCTGCTCGCCGGGGAGATAACGCGAGAGTGATTATCGGCAGATGGGCGCTGCTATCTCTTGCACGGCTCGCCGTCGTCGTCGCCGTTGCGCGAGAGACGCAAAACGCGAGCCAGCCAGCCCGGTGATTAATGACTTTGTGCATTAGGCATTGACACGGCGTATTGTCGCTGGATAAACGAACGCGGGAGCTGTGTAAGCGTTGAATGAGGAAACGACCTCAGGGTGCACCTCCCGACGACGGCGATGGTGGTAGATTGGTAGCAGCGCAGAGTTTTTTGTGTAAATTTAAAAAATACCTAATTGAATGCCTCTCTCTGCCAACGCATGTCAACCCCGGTTCGCCGGAGTTAGCAAAGTTTCTGGGAAGCTGGCTTTTCTTTGCCTTTTGGTCAAATTGCGATGAAATACTGACAAAACCATTGGTAAGTATTTAACGAGTTAAATGTCCTTATCAACTTGCAATTATTTATGTTATTAAGAAACTATTTATGTTATTAAAAGACATCTAAAAATCTTATTATACAAATTTTCATTATTTGAATTCATAACTTAAATTGAAAACTGTACATGGACACATTTCTATTTTCAAGCAATATAATTCAGAATGGGGCGTGTTTACATTTTGAGATCAATAACCTTTGCAAGTGTAGCTATACCAAGCACCGAGCAAACCTAGCAATTTCAAACCTAGCTTTCATTATCAGGCAATAAAAGCCAAAATGGGTTCATGCTTGAAGGGTCATTGACCTGAACAGGTCAATTACCTGGCGATAAACGTATAAAATATACTACTACTAAAACGACGTGCTCAGCAACTACTTCTCACCAATCTACCATCTTCAGATTTACTTCTTCCAAATCTCACATATACCAAGATAGTTTTAACTTTGTCAAGTTAAGTTATGTTGGATTAAGAATTCAAATATATCATCTACAAGATGTTCCATAGATTTTGAGGTTTTAAATATTCCTAAATTAGTTTAACTTAAATATTTCATTAGAAGCTAATTTATAATTTTTTCAAAATAGAGACGAAAGGGTTAACCTTAGAACGCACACGTGTGTACGTAGATAGTTACGCACTTTGCGTAAAGCAACAGAAACTATAAAACAAAATCGAGCGCGGCAGCATGCAAATTTAATGAGGTTTAATGCACCGCCGTGTAATTATGTTAGGCATTCAGTCTCTTAGGAGCTAACAAGTTATGAAACCGTTTTCCAAGCCTTTGGCGCGTTATCATTTGTTTCTGGAAGCCGAAACAGTATCAAACAGATCCTCATTATGAACTTGCGTAATGTTCATAAAATATGGAGTGCGGAGAGCGCGAGCGTGCACTCACCGTAGTTCACCATCATCGGGATGATATCATGATAGCGGGGGTGGCAGCAACGGCGGCAGTGGTGGTTTGATAGAGGCGTCGTTTCATTCTCCAAGAGGGGGGTGGCAAAGCGTGGATGCGCCGCCACAGCCGCGTATGCTCCTAGGTCGAATATAATCCCCATGTTGTTATACTCAAGATAATGCGGTTAACCCTTTAACTGGGGGAGGTCGGCCCGCTCACGCCTTTGATATTCAATCTGAGGAGAGGCGGCGACAAGGGGTGGTTCTAGGTTACAGAATTTGCTAACTTTATACAAAGTAGCGCCATCCGTAGACGATTCTTTTAGATGGTCAAAAATGTAATGCTATCGTGACACCATCCAAAGAAGTGTAATTCATTATTGGTTAGAGATGTTTCTTAATCATTTTTGGCACTTTCCGAAAAGACAGCATAATTCAAGCCCCATTAATGCTTAAACACACAGCGAGGCAATGTAATGGAACGACTGTTACAGCACTCCACATCTGCAGGGCGGAGGTCTAAGCAAATAAGAAGAGTTGTGAAAAATGCGTTGCACGCATTATTTGGAGAATGTCCAAGATCACTGAAGCGACGCGTCTATTTGTCTTCGCAATCACCATCGAGGCACGATGCACATGCAATGACCATTGATGATGGCCCCCGGATGGTGTTCTATTATCGCCGAATTACACTTTTTCTATGACAAGCTATTCAAATGTGTGTAACCGTCTATGTGTGAAAGTGTGTGTGGTTAATTAGAGCTCGTGGTAGCTTCGCCACACGGCCGGCGCGTTTCTGTGGGTATAGATCGTTAGTTGGCGCATCCGAGAGCGAGTAAAAAACAACGTCTTTCGGGGCCCACGTCTAAATTTAAGCCCCTTCGCGGGGACAACTTCCGGCAGGCGCGCTGCCAGCAGTGCGCCAGCGCCGCAGTGACAATGGAAAACCCATCTCGTCGCAATGTGAACAAGTTGCGCGGTTTACTTGCGCACGCAAATGTGCGGTATTTAGAGACTGCTCGACCACATCTCTTCATAGAGTTTGGAGATATAGTATAGTTGGAATGAGGAGACAAGTCACGAGAGACAAACAAGAGACAAAGGCAGGTTGACTTAACCATTAGGACGAGCTAACGATGCTATTAAGAACAGTTTTTGATTGACAATATGATTTTGAATACTTATGTGACCATAGTTTTGATAGAGCTAAATATAGATAGAGTTATGGGACTTAGGTAATTATTCCTTGGATAGCCCAAATAAATGTATAGCAATGTGACTTAAATAATTTGTTCCTAATTTTATTTTTTGATTGTCACCTACCGAAACAAAACCTTTGATCTCTTATCAAATCCTAATCCAATCCAAGAATTTAGAAGTGCATGTTTGAGGTGAGGAAACAAACAAAAAACAGAGGCAGGTTGACTTAATCATTAGAACGAGCTTACGATACTAATAAGAAGAGTTTTTGATTGACAATATTATTTTGTATACTTATGAGACCATAGATGTGATAGAAATATCTATGTAAATATAAATGGAGTTAGATGAGACTTAAGTAATTATTCTCCTGAGGGACCAAATAAAATGTGTAGCAAGTTGATTCAAATCTTTTGTTCTTACCTGTTTTTTTTTGCTGCCAACTACCGAAAAAAAGACCTTTGATCTCTTTCTTAAGACCAACATAAAAATCGAATGCCACTCGTAACTGTTTAAGATGCCTGTATTATTCCGTCCTTATTATGCAAAAAAATGAAGCAAGACGATGAAGAGATGAGCTACACTTATATGCACACACACACACACATGTGCCTGCCGCATGACGAGTCGTTGTCTGGAGACAGAGTTGCTATGAAGAAGAGAGAGAAGTGGCGAGAAGGGTTTTATTCGCATTCTTCCCGTCTTTGGCGCAGTTACAGCAGCCATCGGGGGACAGCCGCGCGCGACCAAAACACCTGAGTTCGTTTTATGATGGCCATATTCTTATATTTTATTCCCTCCGCCTTATCGCCTTATTTTATGCCACATCCTCTCCGCTACGCTCCGAGTTATATCGACAATAAAGGAACAAGAACTTTAGTGTATTTTTGTTCAAATGGACCTTCGCCGGCGCGTATATAAAATGTATAGAATAATTTATTCGGCAGGCTCCGTCCTCCGTTCCTACAGTTCGCGCTTTCCTGCTCTCCTGATAGATGCTAGGCTACTAGCTGCTAGCTGGGAGCGAAATATGCTACATATTTTGCTGGAGAAGAAGACACTGACACTCGTGAAACGGGAGCGCGCGCGTTTGAGAATAACCGAGTTACGCAAAAAGCGAAAAATCAACCAGAGCGAATTCATTTATTTGCGTATCTCTTCCGCGCGCGGGGTGCGAGGTGTGGACGACGCAGAGCGACGTCCGATTCAAGGAGGCGCATACGCTGCAGGACGGGATGTGCAACGGGTCATCTCCGACGACGACATGAATAGCCGGGGCCCGCGCGCGCGCTCGCTAAATCGGTATCGCGTGATGTTCATTCATAATCTCGCAATGCCTGGAGAGCTTGGCTTGCAGGCGCTCCTGCAGGGGCCTGCGGTCGCATTCGGGCTGCGCGGACTGCTCGGCTGCATCTCAATGCGTACCCGGAAGACCAGCCACCTTGCCAAAGTCCATTCACAGATGCACACACAACTCTCTTGGCTATTAATAGGCAGGCCTCTTCGTGGCCCATTGTGAGGCATCCTCAGCGCCTGCGACGATGCCACGCGATGCGCGACAGGAATTAAATGGACGGTGATCAGGCTGATTTCATCTCATTGTGATTGTGCGATAGTTTTTTTCAAGGAAGAGAAACGCGTGTATTTTTAATTTCATTCATTGCGGGCCAGAAGAAAACGTATACAAAAAGTTGTATGTTACACTTTTCTAAAGAGATTACAGACCTCTGTACGAAAAAATCCTCTATTTCCTGAATAAACCAACCTTAATATTCTTTCAGGAAGTAGTACTTAATTTCCGTTTTGTTACCACAAGACCTATTCACCTTTTAAACAATTAAAGACATTTTAAAATTCATAATCTTTGAATAGTTAATAGAACATGTAGAATGGAATCTGAATAAAATTTTAGAAGATGATATTTAAATAAGAACCTTAAATTAATTAAAATTATTGAAACTAGAAATTGATAAATTCCGATAGCATTAGTCTCTAATTAATTATCGAAGATCAAATAAATCGTAATTAAGACTGCAATCATGTCTTGAAAAAAAGCAGGTGAGTATTATCTAATTGTTCATCGATGAATTTAAATTTAAAAACCTGTTAATCAGGTGTTTGAACTCGAAAACTCGAGAAGCCAAAAACAAGTTATGACAACATCACCAACAAAAAAAAATTACTTATAAAAGGAATGAAACTAAGTAAAATAACATGTTCTCATTTTACCAAAACATTAATAGCATCAAATTAGCGCTAAAATATTGGCGGAAACTCAAGCAACAAGCGCCATATATTGGATTTTTTTTTGTATTTTGGTTTTAATGTTGATTTTTCATGGTGAAACGGCTTTCTAACATTTATAAACAAATGTTTATTTTGCTAATAGCCCTTTACGAATTTTTGAGACTAAACGATCCAAAAAATAACAAATTAGAAAGAAATAACGCAATAACTGTCACGCTTAGATGACATACACAAACATGCTTCCCAGCGATGGGCAATTAATTTGCTTGATCTCGAATGCGTTGATTTTTTTCTAAATGTGCGTGTGTCGTGTGGTGTCACAAGTGGTGTAATACTTCTCTTAGGGGTACGTATACTCGTTTGACACACGCCAACTAATTGATAATTTATTAATTATTACCGGTTCATCGAACTTCTCCCTTAATTTCAGGGCAATGGGGAATGCGAATGAGAAAGCTATCAAAGTCATAATTATCGCGGTTTTTATTTAATTTCAATGCATCAGTACCCAGGAAAGAGAGCAGTTCTTAGTGATTATACAATGAGGTCGGAAGCAAAGAGCCGAAAATACAAAACACGGCAAAGTGGTTGAGGCATTATTAATATAACCCCTTTATGCTCACTTTGTGCGCCGTTGTCGAGTCTTCCGAATAAAATACTAATGAGAGAGAAATTAATCACAGGCGTCCGAGTCATGGTTTCGTGAGCTAGTGGGTGAGTGCAACAACGGAAAACATACGCTGGTGCAAATGGAGTGCTTCTGTGGGCAGACGCATAGCATGGAATGGATGGATGGTGGTGCGTTGGTTGGTTTGGCATCAAGGAGGCCGGAGTCAAGTGTTCGTGCTTGAAACCGCCCTACTGCACTCGACGCGCTTTTTTGTTGATAATAATGGCGGCTACCGCGCCGCCGCCACGCCGCGGTTTCGAGTGTCTTCCTAATCAGAGAGCGGTGTACAATGACGGCGGTGGTGCACGCGCATGCCAGGCTTTTCATTTAGGTTCCGAGTTTCCGACTTTTGTGCGGAAGCTCTCGTAGTCTTCTCTCAGGCGGTGTTTCAAGCCAGGGGCTAGTATACGTGGAGGAGGAGGTGAAAGTGGAGGCGTCTTCGGGCCGCGAGTGGCGCGCTGGAGAGATGCCCAGTTGGTTTTTGCTACCTTACCAACGTTCATGTCCAGTAGGAAATGCGAATGTGCAAATAGAAAATGCGTGCAGCCGTCATAATTCATGCAGTCAATAAGGTTTCAGAAAAAAAGTTGTTATCCAATTATATTCTTATGACTTTGGAATGGTTTTATCCGTATATTATACTTCATTTTATGTGGTGTACAAATTCTTATTGACTTAGGAAAAGCTTAAGTTTAAAGAAACGGTGCTTTATAGAAATATCGTACAACACAGTGACTCTGTGGGTAGAGCGACCGGCTAGCACGCCTGTGATTCGGGTTTGTTTCCTTGTCGAAAGATATCGAAATATATATGATTTTAGATGATTGATGTCTGCCTTATGTATGCAAAATTGGCCAGAGAATAAACTTTTAGTCATTTTGATTTATACAATTTTCTCTGAAAAGAAAAATCGAAAATATAATGAAATTATTATTTTTTAATTAAAAAATGACTTTGCTACAATTGGCGCCTACTAGATAATTTATCATGATGTAAGTCTGAAGATAGCAAAAAACTTAAGTTAGGTTAAGTTAGGTTAGGTTAAGATAGAATAAGTTAGGTTAGAGTTTAATTTAGTAGTCAAGTTGGTTCTCAATCTTCTTTGGAGTGATATGATTTTACGAGTGTTCGCAGGCTCGGGTTCGTTTCTTAATTGAAGGTAATCGAAATATATCGAAATATATGAGCATTTCCATCACTTTTCGACAACTTTATTTTAGGTCAAAAATTTCCTTTAGGTTTTTTAGAAGGAATTAATTGCTGATTTTTCCCGCAAAAATCAATTTTTTCATCTATGTAGAAAAAAGTTTTGAATTTTTGAAATTTTGAAATTTTGAAGTTTACATTGAAGAACGCGCTTACCGCTCCGACTTCCCCTCGCGTGTTCCTAAACGAGCACGGCAAGCGTGCACTACAATGTAAATTTCAATTTCTGTTTTAATTCACAACTTTTTTCTACATAGATGAAAAGACTTATTTTTTGCGGGAAAAATCAGCAATTAATTTGTTCTTAAATGCCTCCAAGTTTCATGCTTGGGAAATTATTGACCCAAGATAAAGTTGTCGAAAAGTAATGGAAATGCTCATATATATTTGATTTGAAGTGACCAAAACGCCGATTGTGTATATAATAGTGTCTTTAAAACTATGAAATTGTGGAAACAATCACCAATATACAACTAACACCCAATTAACCCGATAAAAACCTATGTTAATACAATTAGCTCCTACACAGATTTCACCAGCGCAGCACACACGCAATCGAAGTCAATCACTGTCTATTACACCAGCAATCGATTAATCCATCCAGGCAATTAGTCTGCATTCGCCGTGCAGCGGCAACTTATGCTAAGTTCACCTCAATCACGCGCTTTTTAATGAAGCGATCCGTCTGCGAGCGAATCGTTGCGGCAGGTAGCGGCATTGTACTTCATAATTCGCCGCCGGCGCGCGCGCGTATTCTACCTGTGCGCTGTCATTCCACTCTCGTGTTTGATCTGATGTAATATCGATAATTGCACATAAACACTGCAACACTGACATGCGTCACGCTCGTACGTACGCACACCTACTACTACTACTACACGCGCGCGTCGCTTACATGTGTAGTAGTAAATTTATGCACTTGCTGCCGGTCGGCGCACGCTTCCACACAGGCACACGCTATTCAATTATGAATGCGGCGATACCGCGCGCCGTATTTCCATATATTTGCACTCTGCGTTTATTGCCGTATATAACGAGATACGGCGCGTAATACATCGCGATACAATCACCGCGCACCACACATTGATTGACATTTTGTTTAATGACTGCTGCAGTTTTACACACACAGCTCGATTGTTCAGAATATAATACCTACTACATCATGCTACATAGTAACACCTATAACACTCGCATCATCTAGCAATTAACACGGATATTACCGATTTTCATTCGATACACGCGGTAGATTGTTATTGGAATAGAATAGTTAGTTATGTTGTGACTATTGTGCGCCGCATTGGCATTGCGTAGAACGCACACTGGAATAAAATTAGTTTTACGATTGTGTGAATGTGCGCTTATTGGTCCACTGCACTCGCTCGTTAATTATTCTTTTTTTATACTAATAACGTGCGTTGTGAGTTTGCGTTGACAGTGGGCATGGTGCCATGGAGATTGATATTAAATGCAAATAGTTACATAAATTAGATAAATTGCGCTATTGTTGCCTGCTTTATGCAGATTAGGGGCGGAGACAAAGTGTTATCATAATTGTAAATAATATGTGTCACTAGCTCGCTTGCACATTTTATTGGATATACGTAATTTATTCGAATGGGAACCGACAATATTGTAATAAATTAATAAACGACATAGACGTTGGAAAGCCAAAAAACTTTAGGTTGAGGTGAGTTACAGTTGGGATAGCTTCTATAAGATAGCTTAGATTAGATTAAGTTTGAGGTTTATTTGTTTAACTTAGGTTACATTAGGTATGTTGGATTAGGTTTTAGATTTGTTAAGGTTAGGTTGGGCTTAACTAGGTAAGTTGGTTCGGTTGAATTAAGTTGAGATTAATAAGTTAGTTTGTGTTAGGTGAGATTAAGTTGGGTTAGGTTGGGTTAGGTTAAATTAGGTTGGGTTAGGTTGCGTTAGGTTAGGTTACGTTGGACTAAGTTATGTTAAGTTAGGTTGGGTTAGGTTGGATTAGGTTGGGTTAGGTTGGGTTAGGTTGGGTTAGGTGGGGATAGGTTGGGTTAGGTTGGGTTAGGTTGGGTTAG